>CAAKHD010000836.1:4655-24495 GCA_901007705.1 Fistularia tabacaria | reverse complement strand
GGGGGGGGGGGCGGGGGGGGGGGGGGGGGGGGGGGGGGGGGGGGGGGGGGGGGGGGGCTCTGACAAGACTTGGTCATGTCACTGTCACCAGAGTGAGAACGTCTGAGGAGGAGTCACGTCTCGAGCCAGAGAGTGAACATCGGAGAAAACACACTCAGAGGTGAGAATGTTTACTCAGGACAGAAATATCTTAGAGTGTGTGTGTGTGTGTGTGTGTGTGTGTTTGTGTGTGGAGGTCCCACCCCAAGAACATTTAGCGGTCGGCCAAGACACTGGATGTTTGTCCTGACAGTGCAGGCTTGCGCTGGAAGTCCAGCATGTCCTCCAGGGCCGATGTTCGTCATCAGATAAAAGCTGGGAAGACAAAAATAACTGCCCCCCCACACACACCCCTATATCCCTCACACACACCCCTAAAACCCCTCACACACACAACGCGACGCCCCCCTCACACAAACGCCACACACACCCCCACCACCAAAATTCCAAACACAGACTCCCATTTCTTGGGAGTCCAGACCCAGGTCTGCAGGGCTGCTGTGGTGGGAGAGGGAAAACAGAGATGCCTTTCTGGTGCTGTAGATGTTCTGTCTGAGGAGCATACAGGAGCCTCAGAACCTGACCAGGCTTCATCTCCTGCAGCGGGCCAGGGCGAACAGGGTGGACAGATCTCCTGCTTTGTGAGGACAGAAGGCTGCTTCAGGAGACCTGAGAACCCCAGACCTAAACATCTGCCAAGGCCTCTGAGCGATAGTTAACTGGGGAGTGAGCATCCCAGCAAGGTCCTTAAAATTAGCCACCATCCTCTGGAGAAGCTCCATGTTAGGTGGTCAAAGGAGTTATTGGTTGATCTCAGCCCGACCACAACAGCAGGCCCACCAGCTGCACCTGAATCCCGACCTTCTGGGCAAAGTCGACCAGACGGCAGCTGCAGAGGCAACAGAAATAATGACTTGTAGCCTTTGTCTCCACAGCCTGGAGCTCATCTCTGCCCCTTCACGGCCTCAGCTGTGGTTGGAAGAAGGCCGAGGACTCCCCTTTTTCCCATTTGAGGTCTTCTAACCAAAAAGGTCACCTTCATAAAGTCTTCATCATCTTCATCACCATTCAGGTTCCTTTTCACCTTAACGCTTCTTTACGGAGACTGAATCTTCAAACCCATCAGTTAAGATCTGCTGACATGAACCTCTCGCTTCCTTCTGCTGGATCCGCTGCAAAGACATCTCACAAGATCTCCTGCGCCGGGACCAGCTCGCGTCAGTTTGTCAGCTGCAGCCCAAAGGTGAGTGCTTGAATGAGCGTTATAGGCGCCAGCGGTGGAGAAGGTGGAGACGGACAGGTCTCTGCAGGAGGACGAACCCCACAATACGCGGGGAAAGAATAGTCAGAGAATGAATGTGGTGACAGCAACTGAACACTGAACCACTGAAACATCCAGGGCACCGGTGTGAAGATGAAACCAGCGAGCAGATCCCCGAGCCCTGCAGACCTCAAAACCCTGCAGACCCGAGTGCCCTGCAGACACCCCCCCGCCCCCCAGTGACGACTGTGGACGCAGAGTTTGTCGGTAATGTGCCGGTTAATGCGAGGCAGATGCGCGTGAAGCTTCTGTGTGCAGAGCTGGACAGCTCTGAGGAAGCGGGAGTGCTCAGGCCATGAGATAATGCCAGAGAGAGGCCGGCCTGGGACTCACACTGCTGTCACTGCCACTGTGTGTGTGTGTGTGTGTGTGTGTGTGTGTGTGTGTGTGTGTGTACATATACATTCACTCGAAACCCCAACAGCGGATGTTTTTCATCCTCTTTCCGCTCAATTACCGCCTCACAAGGTCACAGATATCAGTCAGAGAGAGCTGTGTGTGTGTATGTGTGTGTGTCTGTGTGTGTGTGAGTGTGTGTGTGTGTGTGTGTTTTCTCGGCTGCCATATTCTGGTGTGTTGCTCTGCATCTTTGCGTTTGGCCTCCGATGTGAGTCACAGGAGACATTTTGTTTCCTCTCATAAAAGGTCGTAATGAGCAGCTTCTCCTCGTCACCTCAGGGCTGAGCTCTGCTGCAGGTTGGAAACGTCGGGCCGAAGTCCCAAGTTCTCATCCTTCCTCGGCTTGATTTGTTTGACTATGAATTAATTGATTTATTTTTCTATTCCATCCGCAGTCTGTTCTCCTGCAGCCGTTTGTTTGCTGGTAATAATTTCAGGACTTAATGACTGTGTGTGTTTTGGTGTGTGCGCTGGAGAGCCAGAGAAAGTGTGCTCAGTGTAAACTGCAGTCAGAGTGACTCACACTGTGTGTGTGTGTGAGTGTGTGTGTGTGCGTGTGTGTGCATACTTGCATTCCACCCAGTGGCTCGTCCGGCCTCTCCGGATCTCCGCACAGTGCGTCGCTCTAATCCCACCTTCCTGTTTTCCTGCAGGAGAAGTGAGGCGGAGAGGAAGAGCAGGAGGATAATTGGCCCGATAACAGCGGCGGTCAGTTTACCTGCTCGGAGCAGAGAGAACCTCTAAACACCTACCGCTCCTGGAGAACATTACACATTTCCTGTCTGAGGCCACTTTCACTGGATAAGCAGTGAGAAGCAGCTGCAGGGCGGAGATTAGGATTGGAGATGGAGGCAGATTAAGGTTCGCCTCCTCCAGGGACAGTTTGAGCGCCGTCCTCAGGAGTCGGGAGGCTTTTCTCAAACATTTAAAGAAATGCGGATTTCGAGAAGATGAAGCAAAGGGGGTTGGTGGTTCACCTGCGACGACAGAGAGGAGATCAAAACATCTCCCACACCTGAGGTCTACGCCTCTGATGGGACTCACAGCTCCAGCAGATGAAGTGCAGACAGAACCCGAACCGTGCTGTTCCAGGAGCAGAGTCCGTGCCCTCATGGTGGAAGCAGGTGAGGGACAGGCCAAGGAAGAGACAACGGACGGCAGTAAAAACCGTCTGCGTCTGAAAGGGTTAATGTTTCATGGCCTCGTAAGCAGGAGAACGGCAGCTGCTGCTTTGTGGTTCGAACCAAAGCAGCTCTGTGTGACAGAGAACAGCCAAGATAACACACACTCTGGACTGAGTGTGAGTGTGTGTGATTGTGTGGTGGTGGGGGGGTGAACTCCTGGGCAACCACTGATCCATAAAGATGCTATTGAAAGCACCCAGAAAGTTGTGAGGGCAGGATGTGTAAATCTATGATTAGACTCGGACGAGGCGTGTGAACGCCCAGAGACGCCGTCGGGCCCGGAGCCCTCAGCCGGGGATTATGGCGCACACACGGGTCTCGCCGTGGAGGTGGGCGCTCCGGGTTAGGTCATAAACTCCAGATAGGGAAGAGAAAAACGAAAAACAACTGGAGAACATTAATGATGACAGGAGTGTAGGAAGAAGGAGGAGGAGGTTGAGTTTATGTCTCCAGCTGAATTGGTGGTTCTTCTTCCATTCTGACCTCCAGACCAAAGAGGAGCTCAGAAACAACACCTTCTCTAAGTTAGCCGAAAGGCCTGGGGATGTCAAGTGTTGGGCGACCACTGAGGGGATCGTGAGCTCAGAAGATCTTTGAAAGTCAAGCCCTGTCCTCCAGGATCCATCAGTGTCCTCAAAAACACCTACTGATGTACTGCAGGAGAAGAGTGGGGAAACATTCCTCCTCAGCAGGGAGGGAAGCAATGTTTCCGATGCGCTTTGAAAACCCTGATCTTTTAGGAGAAAACGGCACCTTCAAACGTGGTGAGGCAACATCTCAAAGGCTTCACACATGTAGAACCGAAGGAGAGCTTGACAAGAAGGAGCTTTGTAGATGGTGATCAGCCTTGGGTTGACCAGGACCTCCTGCGGGGCGTCACATGACCCGCAAGCCAAGAGGCGTGCGATCTGAGATCTGAGTACCGTCTGCTGTTGGAGAACGGTTGTCAGCTGCAAAGAAATAGCACCGTCCTGAATCTCCTGGATAAAACCGAAGAAGTAAGGAGGTGGAGGCAGTGACTCCGCCCACTCCTGGAGCGAACCAATCACAGAGCTGAAGAAGTGATGCTCAGAGAGAAGAAGACTAGCCCGGATTGCTGTTGCTCCCCAACGTTTACTTTGCTGGTTGCAAAAGCAACCGTCGATATTCATTTCAAAACATACCTTGGTGAAACAGGATTTGAATGAACAAACAGGTGGCCTCCAGAGATCAAACTGATAATTCCATGTCCATCTTCTTCACGTCCGTTCAGATGATCCAACGGCTGGATGGTTCTCAGAGTTCCCAGTCTTGCTGTCAGTGAAGAGGTAGCAGGTCACCTTGGAGAGTTCTTGGTTTGAGTATGCTGCTGTCTGGGTAGCTCACGGAGACCGGGACTTTACATTCATCACCAGAACAACTGGCAATTCCTTAAGACTGAGTCAAGGAACTGTAGGAGGCTCTGCACATTTCCTGTGGTTCCGGGTCTGGACTGTATACAATGGCTTTCTGGTCGCACTCGGTTTGTTTGGAATGCCATCCATAAATTCCACAGGCGACTTTGCGGTCTTGGATTGGTTCAGAGCGGTTTCAGATATCCGGAGAGCTGAAGCATCGCCGTCACGGCCACAAGGACGGAGCCCAGGTTCTGGGATTACTAGTCATGAAAGTGAAATGCAAAAGTTCACCAACAGATTTCTCTCCAGACCCGGAGACATGAACCGGGTCCACCGAAATGGAGATTGTCGGTGAAATGCTTTCATGATGTTAGTTCTTTAAGAATTTGAGTGAACTCATTTAGGCTTGTTGTTGGAGGACATCCCACCAATGCCCTCGTTCCAGAGGAAGCAGTGAGTACAGAGTGAGGAACAAGAGGCACCGGAGCAGGACAGACTCGTCTGACCGACTGAGTGTGTGAAGACACTTGTAGCAGCAGAGAAGGTGGTGCAGCGAGTGATTGCCCGGAAACCCCTGCTCTGAGCCCGACTCCAGGTTCAATCGGTCAGATTAGACACTGAAAGCTTCGGCAGTGAAGGGACTCAAAAATACAGAATGTTGCTGATTTGACCATTTCAAAGTCCACACTCAGATTGCAGAGGGACGTCGCCTGACTGAGAAAGCTGTTTGGATCCAGCAGGAACACCTTTATCTGATCATTAATTTGATCTATAAAAAAGGCCAAATGCATTGTCCTGTTCAGGTTCAGATCCTTTGGGGGGTTGAAACTTTGTATTTCTTCTATTCCTGTCACCAGCTCCTTTCAGGGGTCACCAGCAACTCATCTTCATCCATCTAACCCCATTCTCTATACCCGCTTTAATGCAGCCTCAGGGGGCAGAAGACAGCATCTTCATGAGCCGGTCCAAAGCACAGGGTGGCATCAGGAAGGGAGTAAAACCAAATATGAAAATCAAAAAGTTTACATTTCCATTCGCTTTGTTAGCTCATTTTCCCCAAGGTTCGTCCTCTGAGGCAGGAAAGTAAAGTGTCTCTTCAAGCAGTGGATCACAGACGACCTATTGAAAAAACATGGAAAGCAACATCAGTTGATTTGTTGAACCTGTGTGATTGACCTGGATCAGTTGGAACTTTGGTCCTGAACGCTTGCAAATACAGTTTGAGATAAATGGCAGAACAATGGTGGTATGAAGGGATTATGGGTGAAGATGGCGAGAACCTGAAGGTGTGTGTGAACATCTCAGAGAGACATGGACTCCATTGGGTGAGAAGTCCTTCAGCCTGGAGGACGTACACTGTCATATCTCTGTATCTCAGAAGTACCTTCTGTCCAATCAAGGCTGTCCGTCAAGCAGTTGCTGGTTGATCCAGTTCTGAAACCTACCAACCACTTTCCTTTAAATCGCTTATAATTTTCACCGCCACTGGATACAAGAGAGACGGCAGCCACTTTTGGAAAACAGCTACTGTCTTTTATCAAAACGCAGAAGAACTCTATCCAAAGGTTATTGAAAAAAGTGAAAGCTCAAGATCGTACCTCTGTCAATCCGATCTGGATAAAATCATGATATTCGAGTGTTGTGTCTTTCGTCATGGTAGTAGTAACTGAGGTCAAGAAGCTCCTCAGCAGAAAAGGCACTGGCTGCGAATGAGATTCACCCATAGACATTGAAGGCAGCGGACATCGTGGACTGGCTTGACAAACACCTCTTCAATGCCACAATGTCAGAAACAGTGCCCATGAAGCAGCAGACAAAGGAGGTGGTCACAATTTTGAAGAATGTCCAGAGGGTGCATTTATGTGCTCACAAGGGAGCTGGAAAGGAGACTCCGATCGATTGTTGAACCAGTCAGAACAACGTGGATTCCATCCAAGTGGCAGAACAGTGGACCAGCTCTTTACTTGTGCAAGGATCCTGGAGGGTTCATGGTAGTCACTAATCCTCTACATGTGCTTTGTAGATTTGGAGAAAGTGAACGACCGTGTCCCGCGGGACGTTCTGTGGGAGGTGTTACAGGAGTGCGGGGTCGCTGGGATATTACGAGCCATCTGGTCTCTGTACAAATGTGAGAGCTGTTTCTGCATCCTTGACAAAATACTGCATCAGAAACATTTGCAGTGTGTGCAGGGTGATCTTCATGGACAGGATTCCATCACTGTTTTTTTGCAGATGATGTGTTCCTGTCGGCAACATTATTGGACGACCGAGCGTTTTTTGGCCGAGCTGCAAAGCTGTCAGAATGAGAGTAAACACCTCCTGATCAAAGGCCACGGCACGATCCCGGGAAAAGGGGGATTGTACCCTATGGGTTCGCAGAGAGGTAATGCTTCAAGTGAAGGACTTCAAGTATCTTGTTCACAAGTGTAGGCAGAAGAGAGCAAGAACTGAACAAGCGAATCTGTGAGGCATCCCAGTAATGCCAGCACTGAATCTTTTGGTTGTGATGAAGAGGAAGCTTAGCCAGATAGCAAAGCTCTCAGAACACCATTCCATTTATGTCCCTACTATCTCACCTCCAGCCGTGACTCAAGAATGATGTCCCAGACATAAGCAGCCAAGATGGCTTTCCTCCACGGCAGTTGGGCTGAGCCTTGCAGATCAGTTTAGGACAATCGACATCCAGGGAAGATCGAAGTGGAGCTGCAGCTTCTTCGCGTTGAAAGGAGTCAGCGTGGTTGGTTTGGACATCTGGTAAAGTTGCCTCCTCGGCACCTCCTTTTAGGTCTTCCAGACCCTGCTGAAGACAGATGGACCGTCTCCTGCCAAGCAACAAACCGAACTCCACCATGGCAAAGGAACATAAATCCATTTCGATGGCCAATCCGTCTTCTGCTCGGCCACCACCTTATTAGGTCATCAGGTAAACGTCCGTGACCATCAGGGAGAGGAGGAAGAGGAAGACGCCAGAAAACAACGTGGTGTCTGCACCTCCTCTTCGCCCCCCACAGCAGACTGAGCATCTGTCCACGGGCAGCCCTGTGTTTGTGTGTGTGTGTGTCCTGGAAGCCCTCTGGTCCCTGCAGCTCTGCCTTGGAGTGCAGCCGCCATAGGTCGGACACTTCTTTTACACAGGAGACGAAGACGAGCTCCGAGCTTCAGCTCAGAGTCCGTCTGCCTGAGGAGTCGTTGGATTCTTCTTCTTGCCCAAAACTGCAGGAAGAGCAATAAATTACAGTTCGACATCGACTGCACATCCCAGCTTCTTCTGCTTCGCCTGTCAAGTCTCGTCATCTCGGTGTAATTTATAGGTAATTATGTATAATGAGAGTCATTTCCATCCCAGAGGGCCACCTGAAGATGTGAGATGTTCAGAGGCTCCCTGTGGTTTTATTAGCCGTCCTGAGGTTACGATGAGTGTGACAGGATTTTTACTTCTCTATACTAGTGTTGTGTAAACACACATTTTCTTTTCCAGTCTGCTCCCCCCCCCCCCACACACACACACACACTTTCCTCACCACTCGTTGCCTGACTTCCTGCCTCCTTGCAGCCTGAAAGCTGAGCCAAATCAATTAGTCTGCAGAAATTACAGAGCAATAAATAAGGAGGGCCAGTCAACTGGCATGGAGGCGGAGGGGGGAGATGATGGGGCCCCTCATGCTCAGGATGTTTGGGGCCTCAGAAGACCTCCGACAGATTGCGGCTTCAGGTCTGCCACGGTGTCACATTGAAAACAAAGAGGCTCGTTGTAGAACGTTTGTGTGTGAAGAGCCAGGAAGTTAGAACCTCAGGTCTGGGAGGAGAACCACGGTGAGATGGTGGGGTCGACCGACCCTGACTCGTAGATAGATCTGAGACTTTCCCTGGACATTTGACCGCCGCCGTCAGAGGCCCTGGAACCAGGTGAGATGCCTGACCTGACTGGACAAACACCTGAGAGGATCAGTGCTCAGAGGAGGTAGGGATAAATTGGTGGTCTAGAACATGGGACCAGAAGGTCTGCTCTCTCTGGGATCCTGAGGTTGTGATCTGTTCGTTAATCCGATTAATTTAAGCCACGACCTGCTCCTGAGGAGACTCTTCATCTCTGCGGACCAGACACGCTTCTCCGGAGGTGAAGACTTCCTGTCTCAGTCTGGACCACATGAATATGATCCTGCTCCGTCAGCAGAGGCCACTTTGGATCCACGTGGCTTTGGGTCGTAAAATGTCTGATAAGATAACAGCATCCTGTGAGCGCGCACACGCACGCACGCACGCACACTCTGCCTGGCCTTATCACACACACACACACACACACCCCCTATGGATCAGCAGAATCACAAATACTTCCGGTTGTCATCAGATAAAACTGAACCAACACCGTACTGGTCCGTCCTGGTGAGTGTGCACACACACACACACACACACACTTTTAGACCCCGAGATTCAGGTCCTCTCTGTGTGTGTGTGTGGTAGGGTCAGATCATCAACAAGGATTGTTCCCTCCAGTTTGACGAAGGAGCCTGTTGGCACTACAATGTCTGTCTGGAGTCAAAAGGTCACAACGGATTTTGTATCCTAGCTGTTTGTTTGTGTGTGTGTGTGTGTGTGTGTGGTCCAGGGTTCAGGCGCTGCAGAAGGTTAAACTTCAACCAGTAATCAACAGAGCAGTTGCTTCACAGCTCCGGACGACCTGATTGGCCGGTTGGCTGCGTGATCGGAGTTAAAGGACAACCTGAAGGAGGAGTTTTCCTTCTCAGATAAAAACAGTTTGGTCTAGAGATCTTTGGTGTCATGTGACCTCCTCTTTGAACAGACAGAGCCTCAATGGATGACCTTCTGATATCCCTACCAGACTTAGAAGCCCAGTAGCCACCTGACATGACCAGGCTTGCCTCCTAGCAACTGAAGTTCTGCTGAGAGGGTGTCCTCCTGGTGGCTCAGGGTCCAGAGTTCACACTGAGAGATCAAAATAAAGCCCAGCATTTCTTGACATTAACCCTCTGAGAAGGAAAGGAGATGGTCACAAATGTCCTTTTCCCAGGGATACAAGATGACTGCCGCATTGAGAGATGATCTGATCCTTCTGCTCCCTGAAGACTTCAGTCCAGGGTGTTTGAGCGTTTGTCTAATGGGGGGGGGACCAACCCACGAGAGGGAACAGACGTGGAGGAGAACTCACCCAAAAGAACCAAGGCGAGATGTTCACAAAAACAACGACTCACACTGATCTGCTATGGAAGCCAGGACCCTAGAGGAGCCATCGGAACATTGAGAGACACCACAAAGTCTCAGGGAGGAGAACAAGCAGTAACGCGGCTCTGGTCACAAGAGAGTCCAGAGACAAAAAGTCCAAAGCGATCTCCAGCCAGCAGACTGTGTCTGAAGGTGGGCCACAGGTGATCCTGATCTGTCCTGATTAGCCTGAGGATCCTGGAGCCACATGGGTGTCATGGAAGCAGAGCTTCAATTTAGGCAATCAACTGTTATCTTCCTTCAAAATCCAGGAAGTCACTGAACACAAAGAGCAAAAAAACAGTTTCCAAATTCCCACCGTGAGAAAGACCTGGACATGGAGGAGATCCGTGGAGAGATGTCCCGTCTCTCAGACTGCAAACATACTATCTACTTTTGATTTAGATGATCATTTGATCTCAGGGTTTCTCCACGTCTGACTTCACGGCTGCAGCGTCACACGTTCATGTCTTTGCAGATGATGGTTTGTGGTTCATCAGACACGATGTTCGTTTCACTCTGAAGAAGTGAAATATCTCCTTCAAAGGTGCAAAGTTGGATCTCAGGTCTCTTAAAGGTGCCAAAAAGTTTGATTTTTAAACCTGGGCGATCATTAGACGCTGATCTCTGTCATGCTGGCAGATTCCTGGATATCTGGTTCCCCAGAAATGCATAGAATTTGGGTTCACCTAAACAGTAGGTTGGTGGTCCTCTAAGACGAGTGGGGTTTGTGACGTGGAGGAATCTCCACCTCCAATCAGAAGCCGAGGATCCGAACCATGACCTTGATGATCTGGGGTTACTGAACAGAACATGAAACTCTCCAGCTTTCTCCCTCCCCCTCGGACTTCTTGTAAAACCACTGGAGAACCCCTCGAACATGAAAGTCCTTCAGACTCAAGGGTGAAAGGAGATGGTGAAACACAAAACCCTGGCGATGCTTCTTCCTGTTGGAGACTTCCTGCATCTGCATTTCAACACTAGCACCTTCATGCCTTCATCCTTCATGGTTTCTTCAGGAAGGATTGACCGAGCAGAACCTGCCTGGAGGTCACCCATCTGATGTGAAGGTTGGGTGGAGGACATCAGCGCTCAAAGCAGGACTGCTATCAGTCCAAGAGGAAGACCAGGCGCTGAGTGATGAAGATTTATATACTGGAGACAAAGCTTCACACATGTTCATGTAGAGACCACACACACACACACACACACACACACACACACAGATGAAGCACATAAATGAACATGCTCTTCAAACATGGAGACCAGCAGGTTCTCCTCTGCCCTCTCCTCCCTGCTCTTGACCTTTGACCTCCTCCTGTCATCTTTCCACCTCAGACGCCTCCTGTCTTCCATCCTCATTTCCTTCTGACTCTTCATCTCCAAAGCCTGAATCCATGTTTCTGCTCTGACTGTTAGGAACATCTCATCATCTTCTGTTTCGAATTCACATTTTTTTCCTGAAGCTTCGAAGTTCAAAGTTTCAAGGATCAAATCCACCTTTGAACTTCTCCTTTACTCTGGACCATGGGGCTATCATGGACATATTTGGACTGGTGGGTAGGATCTGTAAGAGTGGAGAGAATGGAGATCCCAGCCTGACCTCCTGACAGCTTGGGCTGCAAGGCTTTGTGGGAAACATCTGAATATGAAGGAAGTCTTTCCTTCTCAGATGATCGACATCTTCTACAACCTGGCCGTGAAAATGTCAGGGAGCTTGAAGCTCCAAGGAGAGCCCCCGAGCAGATGTGGTGGCTCTGGTGAGATCACATTATGTTCTGAGTTGAAGCTGCAGAAGATGTTGGAGAGGAGGTTGTCAGGCGGATTCTGCAATGCCAAAACTTCACGTGGTTCTTCAGGCGGATCCTGTCTCCTTCCGGTGGACTCTGGAATAGAGTGGTGCCTAAACATCCGCAGCCTCTGTCTGACGGTGAGAGGTTCTTCTGCCTGTTGACAGAACAAGATGAACTGCGGACGAACCAGGCAGATGAACCCTCGCTGGACCGCCTGAGTGAAGATGAGGGTTCACAGGATCTTGACCTGAACGGCCTTATTCTTACTGTGGATGTGTGAGAGGGTCAGCTGGAGATGTTACAGCGAGGAGGTGATTGTTCTGACCTTCACTCTTTCACACAAGCTCATTTGGGAAAACCTTCCTCAGGGGGATTTCATGGGACGCTCCTGTATCTCAGAGACGTACTGAGAACCCCTCCGGTCCAGAACGGAGAAGAACATCTGACTAGCTGCAGAGCAATTGGATCTCTGGAAATCTCCCTCCTGCTGGTGGTAGCTTGTGGTCTTCTCCTCCGTGGACGAAGCCCAGCGGGCTCTGTGTCTGGATGTTCTGCAGCTGGTGCTCACAGCGGCGGTGCTGAATTAAGATTTGTCATTTAAAAGATGGCGCCGGCATATAAAGACGGGACATTTGGGAGCGAAGAGGAGACATTTGCATCAGAAGAGCCTCTTCATTTGCACACAAGCACAGCCCCCCCTCCACACACACACACACACGCACACACACACACACACACACACACTCACACACACACTCCCTCTGGTCTGCAGTCACACCCATTAAGCCTGCAAAGCTTCCATTGTCTGTCCGTCCGTGGACCTGAGGACCCCTCAGCAGCAGATTGGGCTGGGTGAGGGGTTCCAGGCAGACAAAGGACCCCCCCCCATTTGAAATCAATCACACTGGCTTTCTCATTCACCCCCCCCCACCCCCGTCTGCCCCCCTCCTCAGCAGTGATAATGCCCCCCTCCCGAACCGTCCTCCTCTCAGGAGACATCCCTCAACCCCCCCAGCAGAAGGAGATCTTCTAGGTCGCTTTCACAGGCACCGGGACGGAGACTCAGACCAAGTCTCAGAGAACTGAGAAGATTCATTCCACACTTTGCACCAGGGTCAACACACGCACACACACACGCACACACACGCACACGCAAACGCACACACACACACACACACACACATACACACAAGCTGAAAGCTCTGGAGCTTCTGGACAGGCTGATTCCATGTTGCTGTTGTTGTTGGTTTGGATGTTTCAACAGCCCCACGATAACGACAGCATCAGAGGACAGATGGTCGTGTTGTTCTATAACATTCTCTGTCACATTGAGATGTTTCTCCAAGTGTGGACGGGTCTGGAGGTCCTCGTCGGAGGTCCTCGTTGGTGAACCGGTGAGAGCTCCACAGGTTGGTCTCCTGCAGCCTCCTGAACCTTCTAAGAAGCAGGAGCAGGTGTGTGTCCATACAAATACTTTAATATTCTAATAGATTGACAGGAAATCATCCACTCAGAAAGAAAGTTCTTAGCAAAAGAGATCCTGAGATTGAAGAGGTTTCTTTTCTCCTTAAATAAAACCAACAGAAGTAAATAATCTTATATAGACAGATTTATAATTAACAGTCGCCTCGTCTTTATATCGTAGCAAAATAAATCTTTATGGTTGAACCTCTCTGTCGCCGAGGGTCAAGTCCTGCTTCTGAGAAGAGTCTGAAAGAAAAGCATCTCGGACCATCTCAGGGTCTCGGCTTCCAACCGCCGGCAGAACCGGAGCCCTATGCAGCACTTCAGGCTGGTCCTGGAGAACATCTTCTTCTCCAAGCCTCCATCTGTCCGCCTCCGTATTCCACGTGCATATGGAGGGTGTGTGTCTGTGTGTGTGTGTGTGTGTGAGTGTGTCCATCTATATCTAAGGGCTCTGTGTCTCCACAATGAAGGTCCGATAGCAAAAGCAGCGACAATGAAGTTTGGCTTCGCTGCAGCCGCGGACCTCCAGCATCTTGGACAACGGAATGTCCCACTGTGGGTCTCCGGTTCCTCCTCTACCGCAGCGCCGTCTTCACGTCTATCCGGGAATGTACATCCTGGTACCCGAGGAGGCAGGGGTCAGTGGACAAGGCGTCGTGGGTAAAAACAGAGTCATTGTCTGAGGAGCAGGAGCTGGACGTGTCCTCACACGACGGAGAGTACTGCTCGAAGGGGGTGGAGAGATCCAAGTACTGGGGGTAGAGGAAGGTCAGAAGTTAGGAGAATACCAGCATCAGGGGTTTGAGCCAACATCGGTGTAAGCTGAACTTTGCAAGTTCCCCGCTCCATCATCGGATGGTCTACAGCGGAGAACCACGAGCGGAGAACTTCTGCCATCGCAGTTCCGGCCCCCTGAGACGGTTCTGGATCGAGAAGATCTAGATTGGTTCAGTGGTCAGGGGTCAGTTTCAATTTCTTTCAAAATTCAGTTTCAAATTCAGGAATGTCTGCCCTCGAGCTGGAGAAGAAACCTTTACGTCGGTCAGACCCACTCCTTTAAGTTCAGTCTCATCGAGTTTGGAGATGATTTACTCTCCACTCAAATCGGTGTGACTTCTGCTCGATCGGATTGTGCTCTGAGGACATCTGGTCCGCAGACTGAGGCAGAGCGGAAAGCAAATGTGTGAGCATGTGTGATGTTGGCCTTTGAATGTGTTGGTATGCAATTTCATGGGGCTGCAGAGAGTGTGTGTGTGTGTGTGTGCGTGTGTGTTCGCCCACCTCGTCAGAGATGGACAGCAGCACTTTATCCAGCTCCTCCACCAGCTGTTTGAAGGTCGGTCTCTGGGTGGGAACGGCATGCCAACACTCGCGCATCATCATGTAGCTGCGTGGAGAAAAAGGCCACACAAAACGCATGAAGAACTTCTTGCATCTTCTAAACAACCTCGAGAAGATTCAGTGTCTGGGAACTAGAAGGTCCTGCTCACAGTTCATGTGTGCAGTTGGAAGGTTTGTCCATGCGATGTCCTTCCTTAAGCAGCTTGAAAAGCTCCTCAACGGGGATTCCGGGATACGGAGAACCTCCCAGGGTGAAGATCTCCCACATCAGAACTCCGAAGGACCAACTGAGAGACGAAGAGCGAGAGTGAATGACCGCAACCTTATCTACTCTAGCTTTGGATGATCTGACCGAAGCGGGTTGGGGTCTGCAAGTGTGTGAGGACGAGCTCCTTCGCCTGGGAGGCTTAGACTTACACGTCGCTCTGGTGGGTGTAGACCCGGTCAAACAAGGCTTCCGGCGCCATCCATTTCACCGGCAGCCGCCCCTGCGGACGCACACAGACAATTAAGCTTCACTCCCAAGGTCACGGACACACACGTCATGCCTTTTCCGTGTCCGGCAGCGGAAAACAAATCCTCTGAATTGTGACTGTACCTCCCCGTGCAGACCCCCTCTACCCCCGACCCTCAACTTGTCTCCCCTCTTTTGTCATTATGTCCCATTAAGCCAGCTGCCAATCAGAGGAAAACATCTGACATGTGTCTTGAGGAGAATTAAAGCTGCGAGAGGAGCCGACAGGAAGAAGCCAGCAGAGGAACAGACATGTTTACAAGGAGCTCCGGCTCCAAAACAACCCCTTTATAACCTTTTAACAATCAGACGGTCTCCACAAGTGTTCTAACATCATGTCTCTCTTGAGCAGACCAGGGGTCAGGAACGCAAGCATCTGATATGACCTTCTCTTGGGGAAAATTCTCCCCGGCTCATTACAGAACTGGAGCGCGGATCAGAAGATCTTGCTCTCAGTCAAACAGCAAAAAAACGGTATTCGGGAGGAGGAACCACGTCCCCCGAGACGTTCTCCTGCAGAATGTTCGACGGAAAAGGCACTCACATTGGTGGTTTTCTTGTAGTAGTCGATCTGGTGGACTCCTCTGGCCAGTCCGAAGTCAGCAATCTTCATCACGTTGTCTTCGGTGACCAGAACGTTTCTGGCAGCCAGGTCTCGGTGGATGCACTGCGGAGAGAAGGACGATCAGTCGGACCGGCGTTCCAAAGAACCCAGATCTAATTTGGAACCCTGGCAGGATGTATGATTCCTGGCGTGTTGACGCTAATGCTAGGGTGATTAAGGCACGAGGTCTTCTGTGCCAAGCCTCGTTCCAAGTCGCTTTGACGTCTTGGAGAAAGCAGCGAAATGAAATGTCTCTTTGTAGAAACTGAGTTTGGAGAAAAAACAAACCTTTGGGAGGAAATAAGAAAGGCTCTGTTTGCCCACATAGAATGGATGTCATTAAGTTTATTTTGGTTTTCATTGGAAATAGACGTGGGATTTGTGGGGAGGTGCGAAATGAACCAGCCCCGGTTTGTGGGTCTCTCTGTAATGGAGGGGTAGTTTCAGGCTCCGGCATTCTTAGGAGCCAAAGAGGCAGAAACCCGATGCCTACGCCCAGACGACGACTCTGCTGTGTGTTTGCTAACAGATTTATGGCCTCGCTAAAAAAGACAAAGGCCTGGGTCTGAGGGATGGACAGATGGATGGAGAAGAGTAAACAGGACTGGAGCAACAACAGACTTCTGCTGAGGAACGTCTGCCCCAGACAAAGAAACCCGCTGATCAGAACAGACCAAGGGCACCCTGGGAAAGTAAAAGGAGACAACACTGATGAAGCGACAGGCGGGAATGAAGAAAGAGACAAAGAAGGCCTGAGCAGAGAGGAGGCTCATCCTGTGACCCCGAGCCTGCGGACCCAACCTCGTCCAGTCCAAAGCCGCAGATGGTGAAGTTCCCGTCAGATCCCAAAACCAACGTGACTTGGAACCACATCCCAACAGATGTGACCTTCAGGCTCCGGTTTTCAGCGAGTGACAGGATGTTCTCCCAGACATCATCCACATCTGTTCATACGCCATCGGCAGATTTCCACTCATTGGATTGACGTACCCTTTTGGAGGCCAGGTATTCCATCCCTCGAGCCACCTGGTAGGCACAGGACAGCAGGTCTTTGAAGGTGAGCTGCTCCTCAGGCACCTTGGTCACATCAAAGGTGTAGTCCATGCCCGGGGGCCGCCGGGCCCTAAGGTACTCCCTCAGACTGCCTTTGGAGGCGTATTCCACCAGCACATACAGAGGGCCTGGAGCGCACACAGGATAGAGACGTGGTTACTTCCATTGTGTCCTTAGCCTGGAGGTTCAGGACCACCACTGCTCAAACATACACTTAATTAGCAGCCGACGGGTCCGCTGATATTTAAGAGGATGTGGAACTTGAGGAAAAGGGATGGCCATCTGCTCAAAATGGGGATTCTATTTTCATACATTTCGTGAAAAATAGAGGGCGATGGTCCGTCCATCGTCCAATCATTTGCAGAACAGTCAACAGGCCTCATGGCAAATGCTCATTGGTAAAAAGCTCACCGTCCTGCGTGCAGACTCCAAGTAGGTTGATGATGTTTTTGTGCTTGTCCATCACCTTCATCAGCTCCATCTCTGAGATCAGGTCTGCCAGGTCTTTGTCTGTTGCATCATCTGGACAGAGAACATATGCTTTAGACAGAAGGGATTTGACTGAATGGTGTTTGGTTGGAAAATTTCTCTCCTACCTTTGAGCATTTTCACTGCCACGGTGGTGGGCTGGTCGGGGGAGTCCTTGTTGATGCCGTAGGCCTCAGCTCTGACCACTTGACCGAAGCAACCTTCTCCAAGAGGTTTCCCCAATGTTAAACTGCAGAGAGGACAGCGGAAAGTGGTATGCCCAAATGAAAACTAGACATCATTAAAACTCTGCGTTCAGGTTTGTGTATTCCAAAGATAGGTCAAGAGCTGCTTTAATTATCCACGTGACACAATGTTGATCCTGTAGTCCAGGATCCACAGTAACCTCTGGAGAGTTAAAGTCTTTGCCAGCAGCAAAGATAAAGAACATATTTGCTGGGACTCCCTCCTACCCCTCAGTCAACAAACTGTAGTTTTTGTTTTCAAATGGTGAAGGTTTCTTTTTCGCAGTTGCACAAAACTCACTTCTCCCTGAGGAACTCCCAGTCTGGGTCATAAGGCAGTTCAAACTCCATGACTCCGGCCAGCATGGGGGAGCAGCTGGAGGAGAGGCGAGCCACCCTCATCAGGGACGCGCTGGACTTCCCTGACGAATTAGACTCCACAGAGTACTGGAGGGAATGGTTGATTAAGGCATCAAAAACAGAAAGTAGACCAGGCTGTGCTGAAGTTCTGGAATCCATTGGTGAAAGAACGGTCTCCTGAGCCAAAATCAACATACCTGTCTGCGGAGAGGGAACTTGGAAAGCTTCTGGACAGGAAGCGCATCAAAGGGCTCCCGTCGGGGGTGGATTTGCATCCGACATAACACCACGATAACGACGGCCATGATCAGGGCCAGGAAGCCGCAGGCATAGATGATGATATCGGTGTATTTGGTCTCCATGGTGTCCAACGCATCTGCTGCTTCCTCCTCTACAGCAACACAGTTGAAGTTTGAACGTGAACTTGGATGTGAAGGATCGTTCGTGGGCCAAAGGTTATGCCGGTATTCTCGCCAAGTCACAACGTGATCAGGGATCTTCGGGTCTCACCTGACAGCACCGTGAGCCATGCAGACTGGTGGGCGAAACCAATGGAGTTTCCAGCCAGGCAGGTGTACTCCCCCGCATCTTCCATGGTAACTTTGGACAGGTAGAGCACCTCCACCTCCGACATGTTCAGGTTTCCAGTCTGTATGGAAGAGAAAGTTAGGCATAGAGGAACCAGGAACACTTTTGTCACAATATCCCTCAGAACTTTCAGACAGAAAAAGTCCACGCAATGTCACCAACCTTCAGGATCTGGACATAGGGCGTCCCATCGGCACCAAAGCGACTGCCATTCCTCTCGATGTGTTTGAGCCATTGGATGTGGGGCTGAGCGTCGCTGTAGACCTTACAGTGGAACTGGACATCACTGCCAACCACCGCCGTGGTGTTTGCCGGGAGACCCGCCTGCAAGATGGGCCTGTGGGGGGAGCGCTCTGTGCGGAGAAAGCAGGACGGCAGGACAACCATGAGTGAGACGTCCCAAAAGTCAGAAAGTGTCTTGGTGTAACAGGGGGTCAAAGGCCAACCACTAATTTCACCGGTTTTCTTTCTGTGGTTAAATTTGATGTAGTTTTAGAAACAAACCCCGGCCACCCAGGAGTCTGTCTGAGCATGACAAACATGGGGACTCTCAACTCAGAGGGCCGTGGCAAAGAATCATTGGGATATTTGGCGTGCAGAAAGTAAGCAAACACTGCGGCGCTGTAAACAAACAGCACTCGATGCCGACACCCATTTGTTTTGGGGCTCAGCTTGGCTAAAGAGCAGGAAACGGTGTTTGGAGATGAAAACCGCTTTCATTAGTGTGTTTCTTTGTCAGCTGGTTGCCGGGGGTCTCTTTGATCTAGGGTTACTCTCGCTCTCTGATCTCGTTAGTTGTCTCGTTAGTCTTCTCCCCCCGTCGATGGGGACGGAAACCGACCCCGCTGTGGACAGACGGCCAGCCAATGAACAAACGGGCCGCGGCCCGGCTCAAACTTCTGTCACAGGTCAGGTAGAAAACTGCCTCAGACGCCTGACCGTCCACATCCTGCCCGCCACGCTAGACGCCAGGCGCCCCGTCACCTTCTGATTACCCCCGCCCCCCCAACAGGCTCTCGTTGGAAGGCGGGAGATTTCTGTCCTCGAGCTCTGGCGACGGGCGGCTGCAACATAGAACTTGAAATTCAGGTCCCGGGATTTGCTCTCATTTCTGCTCTTCACACCATTTGGTCAAAAATAGTCGGACGAGCACCGATCCTTCGATAAAGGTACAGAGAGAGGGGACAGCCTCTTTGGGATCGACAGCAGTCAAAGTAAGGGACGCATCTTCTGCCTCTTACCCAGGACATCCAGGACGTAGCTGTGGGCAATGGATCCGTATTTGTTCTCCACCATGCAGGTGTAGTTCCCTCTGTCGGAGGGAACGACGCTCTCCATCACCAGGCTCCAATGTTGGTGCCTCAACTGTTACAAACACAAAACCATTTCAGCCGGGAGAGACGGAGGAATCTGCCACCTGAGCTTCAAGGAGAAGGTAGGTTATCGGTGAGATGGAAACACCAAGCTCAGACACGTTGAGGTATAATTGTTGCCTCCTGACTTTTAAAGCATTGAATGATCAGAGCGACAGACTGAAATCCAAGCACACCTTGATCCCCCCGATGCGATGCTCTCCTCGGAATTCCCGCCCGTTCTTCAGCCAGCGGATGGTCGGAACAGGGCTGCCCATGGCCGGGCAGCGGAACTTCACCGTGTTGCCCGCAGGGACGGCATACAGCTTCTTCTCCATCCGCGGGGTGTGGGTCCAGTATGGACCTGCTACCACAAAAACCGGGGGGGGGGGGGGGGGGGGGTTTGGGGGGGCGGGGTTGGGTTTGGTGGGGGAAGAACCGCAAAGGGAAACAAACACCAAAACCCCCCGGGAGAAAAAAACCGGACCTTCCTCCCCCCGGGCGGTGGAGCCCCCA
>CAAKHD010000832.1:24960-59960 GCA_901007705.1 Fistularia tabacaria | reverse complement strand
AGAGGAGGCCATTTCCAGTTGTTATTTTTCCACCACTGAAAACATACTAAAATGTGACATCATTAGCAAAGCGCTACTTGAACCGTGATGGTTTTTTTTTTCTCTTTTTTTTGGGCCTATCATTATATCCTCACCATACACATCTGTGTTTGTCTCTCTTCACCGCTCGCAGACGACAGACATCTGAACCCGTTCACAGATTGCATCCAGAGGTTTCCATCCACCGTTATAGGAATGGTTCAGGTTACCAAACACTCCATGGTGATGTGGTCTATTTCTCTTGGCGTGCCTATGTTGCAGTGCTGAAGCTTTGTTGGGTAAGCGGTGCGGCCTGAATGCGTTCACCCCAGCATTGGCAGACTGGAGGGCTAATGAGATCCAGATTTGTGAACTTGGTTTCGAGTGTGATATTGACACCCCTCTGGGCTTTAACCATCTCACTCAGGCTCCAAATGATGTCTTCATTCCTGCCATGCCAGAATTATCACTTAAAGCTCGGTCCCTCAGGGTTCACTTTCACCCAGGAACATGTGCACGCAAGTTCAGCATTGAATCTGCTTTTACCTTGTTGGTGTTCACCTCCTACGCTCTTTAGCTACGTAATACTCGACCAAGTTCACCAACTCTGTGAAAACAAAAGTATAATGTTCACGAAAAGCTTAGCGGTTATGAATAGCTGCTGATGGGAAAATATAATCTCAACTTCGGCCCGGTCGTATTACCCAAAATTAAATCTCGTATGTTTTGTTCCCTTTACCCAGTTTATCCAGTTCCCCATGATTCAACAGTTGATCACGCGAGTGCCTAATGAGTGCTTTTCCACAAACTGCGAGACTCAGGGGCATCTCGCTCAGAAAATGCAACAGTACACACACTACATGACATTACTTACAAATAAATGAGGAAAAATTTGAAAAGATACGCTTCTGCAAAACATGGATTGTGTCCACAGGGATCTTTCTCTGGACATGATGGTAATGAGAGAAGAGGGGCGGACAAAGACATTTCAACCACACAGCAGCCATCCGGAGCCCTGTGGGACACTCACTCAGGGATTTTGCTGCTTGAACGGTTTCTACTGTGTTTCTTTTTGGCCCCTTGAAATTCCATCTCGCTCGCTCCTCTCGCAGAAAAAGGGGCTGCAGGAGAGGCTTAAACCAGTAGGAATGTAAATGAATACCAGATCTCCCAGTATTGCCCCATCGCCAGGATCCGGAAATGATTCGTAAAATGTGCGGCCAGGACTGCGATAAGGGGAGAGCAAAGAAAAAGGCATCAGACAAGCTTGGGCTTGAACCCTGTTCTTTATTCCTTCCCTGTCTCAATATTTACATTTGACCTCCGCTTTCTCACAGTACCTGTGCTACGCGCTCAGATGATCTACAAAAAAAAAAGCAAAATGGGAAAATTACCAAGACTGAAAGAGGTGTCAAATCATGTTTTCATTTGAAGAGAATTACGCCAAAAAAAGGTTTGGGTGGCTTAAAAATACGTCTCCTTTAATTCAAACAGGATGATGCTGGCAGCCAAAGCTTAAATGATTTATCATGTTGGTGCAATTTTATATTTCCAAAAATAATTGGTTCCAAGTCAAGCACACATTTTGGGAAAAAATGATTTGATTCGCCTTTTGTTGCCTGGAGTTTTCATGAGAACATTCATAATTTTACGCTGCACGGTGGCGCAGTGGTTAGAGCTTTTCGACCTCACAGCAAGAAGGTTTCCGGTTCAATTCCCGCACGGGATGGGAGGGCTTTCTCTTTGGAGTTTGCCTTAATTTCCCACAATCCAAAAACATGCAGTTGGTTCATTGGAAACCCTAAATTGCCCAGATGTGTGAATGAGAGAGTGAATGGTTGTATGTCTCTATATGACGTGCGAATGAGTGGATGATTTTATTCCTCTATATGTGGCCCTGCAATCGACTGACGGCTGGTCCAGGGAGAACTCTGCCTCCCGACCTGTGACGGCTGGGACAAGCTCCAGCCCCCTTGTGAGTGCAGGACAAGTGATAAGATATAGAAGAATATTGTTTTTTCGTGATGAGCACCTTCTCATTGGAGACACTGAGCCTAACATCAGGACTGGTGAATAGATTCTGCTGCATCCAACTGCCTGTCAGTAAAAGACAACAAATACTGCATAGTTCACTGGAAAACCAATATTTCTTAAAGATATTGACTGCGGCGAGCAAATTACAATGCTGTAAAGTTTTTTTTCGGATCACTAGATCTAATTGTGTAACTTTTCTCATGTAACACAGCAAGATCTACATCTCTTGACTGCTCACACACTTTGTCAACAAACAGGATTAAGGCGGTGGGATCCAACAACAAGCCGACATGTGTTCAGTGTGAGCATGTTTGGCGTTTCGCCATCTTTTTTTGTTTTTGTTTTCCATAAATAATGTTGGCTGCTCTCCCACGCAAAGTTGGCTTGTTTTACTTGCGTGTGTTTTTTTTTTCTCCCCAAGAAGTGTGTCGATATTCTTGCCTTGGGAAAAAAAAGCTCAAAAAAGTTGAAATTTTTTGAGAATTATCAAAAGAAATCAAAAAGCACCCTATTCCTTTATGTGGACAATTGAGTGCCCACATTTAAGCTCATGTGTGATGTAAGAGCCAACATTGCCGTGAACCAAAAACCCCTTGAATTTTTTGAACAGGCACATTAGTGGAAGTCAAAGCTCTGATGTTGTTCGGGCTCTGCTACCAATTAAGTGTGGTTCGGAGAAATTCAAATGCTGAAACTTAATGTCTTCCTCTGTGTATGAGGCTCCACATCTACGTGTCAGTCAACCGGCTCCCAACCGCCCACCTCACTACCAACTCCTTCCCTGGATTCGGAAAAAAAAAACGCATTACCGAGATGCTTGTTCCACTGCCAGCAATTAAATGTCAGGTCACAAGCATTCTAGCAGCTGGGTCCTGTTTAAGTGTGTTACAGTGCACGTTCCATACAGGTCTCAGTTAATGGGGTATCATGAGTCCAGCGGCGGGCTAAGCTCATGCAGATACAAACCAGCTGGCCTTACAGCTTATTAGCTTCCACAGCAACAACATGAAAAAAAAGTGAAGAGAATTTCTCTTGAAAAAACAGTTGAACCTGGATCAGAATAAATCACATCACCTCCACGCTTACATGTACAGACACGAGAACATGCACTTCTTTCTGGGGTGAGGGGTAAATCCTTCAAAAGCAGTGTGTGGCTCCTCATTTTTTCGAGTTTTCTCGCGTCTTTAGTTTTGACAAAAATACTAAGCCGACTACACTAGGAGCGGAGTAGGTAAAAGGTCTCCAGAGTCAGAGCGGATGCCAATTTTTTGGTTGAAAATTTGTCGTTTTTCCCGCGTTGTCAGCAACGCCCTAATTAACGCGAACCAAACAATTCCCACGGTGATCCACAAACTGTTGAAGATATCGTGTTGCTTTGTTGCTTCTCGCTGATAAATTGCGGTCTTGGGGGTGTTAGTGTGTCAGAGGGGTGCAGTCACGGTCCGAGTCGTCTAGTCAACTCAGCTGAGTGACTTCAAGTGAGCCGGCAGTCCAAAGAAAATGTATATCGACACCTTGGATTTTCATCATCCCCCCCTTTTGCCCAACCCAAAGAACTTAACAAATAATTTCCGAAGATTCCACATGTACCATGCACTAATTTGGCTCTCAGCGCTAATCTTAACAACGTGTACCATCTGGAATCTGGTGAAAGTAGATTTTGAAGGAACTGTCGGGAACCATTGAAAATCACAACGTTTTTTTTTTTCTTTTCACATTTTGTGCACAAGCCCTGCGGGACTGCACGGGTCGCTGCCAGTATTTCCATGTCTCATTTTGGAGTGTTGTTTTCAGTGCTTTTTTAGGAGAGGAGACTTACAGGCCTTTTTTTGTTTACGGAAGCATGACTGTGTGTTCCGAATGAGTCCCCGCGGGCCATTGGATGGTCACCCTATCACAGTCGAGGCACGGAGAAAGGACCGGTGGTGTCTTTGCTTGCTAAGCCATTTTATTGTTGCCCAACACCGTAGACAACGTGCACAGTCTTTGTTCGCAAGGTATTCCCCGTTTCATGTTGGGATTAAAGGGGACTGGCAGAGGCCGCGGTATTTCTATATGTGGCTGGGAGGCAGGAAAACAAGCCAGCGGCAGTGGCTTTCACAGGCTTCCCAATGTGCCTTGACATTCCCACAGGGACTTGTCATCTATGACCTTTTCCCCTTTTCGCCCCCCCCCCCCCTGCCGAAAAGTGGGATGCCAGGAGCGAAATGTAAGGCGGACGCATATTTTCAATCATGGGGGGAAGGGGGGGGGGAGCAGGGACAAAAAACATGGGCAGAGCCATGGAGCAATTTACAAAAAAAAAACGAGATTACAATTCAGATTTTTACATTAAGCAGTTGCCGTGCACATAAAACGCTTCAATGAAAACACAGGCTGTAGCCATGAGAGCTCTCTCAACAGATTGCCAGGAATATGCCTGTTCCCGAAGAAAAACGGCGCACTCCTTTCAAGATTGTTTAGACTGAGGAGCAAAAGATCCTCCTTAATTCCTGACGCTATCCTTTAGTGACTTTTCTCCGTCTCCGACTCCACTCATCCGCGCACTGCATCGTCTCCTCTGCTTCAGACTCCCCATATAGGGATCAGACATGAAACATCTGGTTTTGTGATTGGACAGGAAAAATCTCTTAAAGCAGTGGAGTGATTGGTTTTCAGCTGAAGAGTAAATTATCAAATCGTTTATCATGGTGTGTTTAATTACCTCACCGACACTGTGTACAGAGCCCTAGTCAGTGTATCCGCAGGGCTTGACAATGAAGTCTATTGTTGCACGTTTGACAGCAGGTTGTGATATGCGTATGATCTGGATGACTGACAGCTGAACCAAAATAGGATTTCCATGAGTCCAGTGGAAATGGACTGAGGTGCATTTCGGGGAAGTATTATGTTCAGTGAGAGTTTGTGTTTATTGACTGTACATGATCCAGAACTTCCTTTTTACCCAAGGCCTTCCTCTGACATTATATCCCGGTTTTCCGTGACCTCCTTTCCCCCCTCCGCCTGCTTCTTGAACTCCACTAGATTTAAACTCCTGTCCTCCGGTCGTTTTCCTGACGCCGATATTCGGCCACAGTCAGCAGGTGTTATTGGCAGGTATTTCAAAAAAGCGGGACTGCATTGTTTGCGTTCGCTGGCCAAGTGATACAAGAGGCGATCTTTCCACTTTGGGAACCTGACGTGTCGACCTCGACATCACAGAGAAAGCCCAGGAGGCAGAAATACAGAACAAGCAAACATCAGAGAGCGGCGGCGTGGACGCCAGGAATAACGCTAAAGTGGTTACTGCTGTATGTATTTAAAATTCAACACCATCCGAACAATTTTTACGACAAACATTTGTGCAAGAGACAACGAAGTTAAATATGGGGTCGAGAGCGTAGCGGGAAGGGTATGTCCAGCTGAGCGCCGCGTACAGGTCAGTGCCGATTGGAGGCAAGTTGCCAAACATTCAATTGACCCGCTGAACCATTTGCACTGGAGTTTAAACAAGATGTTAGACAAACGTTAGAGGAAATAGAGCATGGCGGAACACTGGCTTACTGTCTGTTATCGTCTTTGACTTGGCTCGGTTTTGAATGTGTGTCACGCTCAACAACTTTGGCTCGGTTCAAACACCATATTTCACAAAGCCCGAGTCTGCACCGAAAAAGTTACAAATTCAGAGAATTGCGTATCAGACACGCACGCCGGTCAGACAGCTGGGAGTGTGTGTGATACAGTCAAACTTCCTTTTTTCATTCTTTATCTATTCCACTGAGGTGCACGGTCTGATCTGTGTGTGTTTCCGGACAGACAGGGAATCCAGAGGACAAAACACAGTGATTGAACCAAAAAGGAAACCTACTCCCAACTGAAATGAAAGCACAGAAGTTCGGAGAGACGATAAAAATGAATGAAAATGAATGAAAATAAAACGTCACGTAATGAGAAACCCCGTGTTTATTCTGACCTTTCACCTTTATATTTGCAACGGCAGCGGAAATCTTCCTGAAGTCCGTTTAAGGCGAAACGCAGTCGAGAAGTGAAGCCCGGTAAAAATACAAGTAAGAAGGCATTTTAGATTCAATTTGACTAAGAGGGAATAAGAAGATTATTGAACATTACTTTCCCATGATTCATAACCCTCTGTCCAGTTCGGGGGCTGAATCGGTGGGATAATGCTTGGATGAGACTGGTGGAATTGTCCAATAATCCATTTCTTCCTGCCCAGCTGACGATTTCATGCACATTTCTGGAGGATCGCTGACGAGTTTCTTTCACCCTCGGAGGACAAAAACATCATCAGTTCTTTTAACGTCTTAATCCGTCTCCACCCCAATGCAGCATTGTTAAATCAAGTAGAGACGAGTCAAGGTTTTGTTGTGAACCATGCAAATTTAAAGGCAACAGATTGTGACGCTTTTGACATGTTTTAAAGCAATCTGCATTTGCATATTTCAGGTATGTTGCACAGTAAGATGCAATTTTGGTGTGTGTGTGTATGTATGCGTGTGTGCGTGTGCGTGCGCGTGCGTGTGCGTGTGTGTGTGTGTGTGTGTTTGTGTGTGTTTGTGTGTGTGTGTGTGTGTGTGTGTGTGTGTGTGTGTGGTTGTGTGTGTGTGATTTAGCCCCAGGGCAGAAAGACAGGTAAAGTCAGGCACCCCCCTGAAAAGCAAACCAATCTGAGGAAACAAAGTTCAGCAACATTATCTGTGAACTTTGACCCTTCGGCATCTTAATGGCGATGCCTGAGTTTGTTTTTCATTCTTTCCATCTACCCCACACACCCACCGGGGCCCCGCAGAGGTTTTTTTTTCTCCCCTGTGACGAGTTGTTTCCTCCATGACCCACTGCCACGTCGCTTAAGTACACCCATTAACATCAATTTGCTCAATTAAATTAGAATGCGTGAAGCGTTGGCAAGTTGGCACTCTCCGGCCAAAACGTGTAACCGAACTAAATGCAGCTGTTCCAGTCTTAGTGCACATTCACATGTTCCATCAGGAGATGCGCTGACAAGCCAGTGGTGGAGTGACTGGCTGCAGTTGTGCTTTCCTCCCACGATACAATGGAAGAGATGAGAGGATGTGCTTACTGTCACGATGAGATGGATGAGAAACATCGCTGATGATTTCAAATACCCAAAAAAGGGAGCAATCCGGGCCACATTCGGTCAGATGTTCTTTTTCCGCAGTGCGATTGCGTCTCATGTGTCCAAATGATAACATAATTAGGGTCGCCAGAGAGAAAGCACTCGGTGGTGTGATTAGGTCGAGTTTGTGGTACAGAGATGTAAACAGCTCATGTTGGACGAGAACAGAGCTTATCGACGAGAGATTACCACGGCCGGAGCGCCCATGACCAAGTTTCACGGTGGGAGATTATCCGGTTGACTCATCGGTGTTTGTTTGGGCTGAGTGTAAATATCTCCACCGTTTGAGCTGCGAAATTCACCCCGACCATAAACTAGTGTTGCAGACTCCACTGTCAGTAAAACTTGTCCGACAGAGACAGCTGTGTTCTCAAGGGGAAAGCTCTGGTCATCACTATGGAGATGATCTCCCTCTTGGCAGCCCATGCAGAAACAACCACTCCGAGCTTTTCTCTCAAGACTCACAATTCCCATTAATATTGCCTCATTAAAGTTTTTTACAGCATGAAGATTTTTTCGCACAGTCATCGCTCTATGTCCTAACAAGAATAGGAATGATTGTAATCGTGTCTGCGAGGTTATCGCCCATATTTAATCAAATAATGCAGAATCGGTGATTCAACGCTCAACAATGAATTAGCACAGCAGGAAGGTCGCTGAACCTCATTACAAAGATCAGTTCTGTTTTTATATCCCGAAATCCAGTGAACTGCATTGAGGCCAAAGCTCTCTTTCTTCTTTTTCTCCCTAGATTAGGGTTTGTGTATTCATATCATGTTGCTGTGTTACTTTTTATGCACCAAACCAGACTCTCTGCTCTGTGTCTTTAGCACTTACAGTCATTCCAGTCTGTGCTGTATGATTGACAGTCTTGCCAACAGTGTGTATCCATGGTCTTTTTAATGGGTATATTTTAAAACTGATACAATCATTGATAAAGAAAAGTTTTTGTTAACTCATATCATAATTCTTCCCAAACCTAAATTGCTTAAACTTGTTGACCTCTGCCATTTCCATTGTTCTGCTACTGTTAAACTGCGCTGTAGTCCTATGGGTAGACATCGTAAGAAACAGCGGTGATGTTAACGGGAGCATGTCGAGCCCCAAACAGCGTCAGCTTAAAAGGCTTGTTAATTTTTGGGAGTGATTCAAAAAGGATTTTGTCTTTTATTGATATATCAGTGAGAGCCAGGGGGTGAGATCTGATGACTCCTTGCAAATTCTCAAAGCCAATGGAATTTTTACACAGCTGTTTTATTTTACGCCAATATCGTTTTCATTCGTGGTCAGTTTTTCCTAACTTGTAATCCTTTGAAACAACAAAGTTGATTTTTCAGTCGCCATTCAAGTGATTTAATAAACTGATTAATAAGCTTACTTTTCACAATTCACAGTTCTTGGGTTTTAATTTAGGTTAGTTTTCTGGCGACTGAAATAATGGTGTTACACTTTATTCAGGTAAAAAGTAATACAGGGCACATTATAGCTTTATGCTTTTAAACCTACTTATAGGATTAAGGTATTCACAATCTTACACAGCTTACCCTCCATGTGAGACTTAAATGGCTGAAACACAGAGACGTCTCTGCAGCGACTAAGAATTGACCGCTGTGAACCAACAGCAACACGATGAGCAGAGAATGCTTTTCGATGCCTTCGATGCAGATTTGCGTCTCTTTCAACATCGTATCCATGCAACTGAAATCAGACTTGATAACAGTTCATCAAGCCAACAGGCCAAGAAATTTCAGCAAGTGTCAGAAAAGGGCTGACACAATGGAGGAAAAGAAGTACTGACGCTTAGAAAGGGGATAGTGGGAATCCAAACAAGCTTCTTCTCGTATTCCTCATGCAAATAAATGGGGTGCAACACAGAACAGTGTGCTGTCTGTAATTCTTTGGCATCACTTGAAATGCCTCCCAGCCCTCACAAATGTATGACATTACTGATACAAATGACAGTAATGACTTTCATCTGGAGGGTGGCGGAGCCAGGCCACTGCGCTTTCCAACTTTGAGTTCCCAGCTACCAGTTTCTCTGCACATAAGGAGACCCAATTGGGAGCGAAAGGCCTGAAAAACAGATATTTAGAAGAAAACAACAGTCCAAGCTTTCAACATTGTAGCCTGATGGCAAACCTCTCCTCTCAATAAACCTGGCTGGATTCCTGGTATTTTCCCAGCATTGAAGTTTTTACCAAAAGTTTGTATGGAGTAGTCCTCATATGGTCTTTTAGATCTGCATTTTCAGAGCTACTTTTGCAATATGTGCAGATGCAGGAGCCGAGGAGCCTTACGCAATTCTTCAGGACTCACAAACTTTCTTTTTAGAATGGCATCCACCTTTGCGTGCATATTTAGAGGACAGCAACCGCCTTGAAACTGATATTGTTTGGCCCATATCCGGGCGAATCAGTGATCAAGTCAGACGGTGCCTTGTTGAGGAGTCTGTTTATGGCTGGCGGCAGCGAGTGGAACAAAACAATATCAACGTAGCCTGAAAACCGGGATACTTTGGGGGGCGGTTGTAGCTCAGTCGGTAGATCGGTCATCACTCAAATCGCAATGTCGCAATGTTTTGATTCCCGGCCCCTCCTGCATGCATGCTGAACAAGACACCGAGCCCCCGCTTTCTTCCAATGGCCTGGTAAGCACCTTGGGTGGCAGCTCTGGTTGAGTGAATGTAACCCAATGTAAAGCGCTTTGGGACCGTTTACCATTTACTGTACTTTGGTAGTTATAGCGTGACATGTGTGCATGGTGAGACACAGCTCAACAACCATCCAAATAGACCTGGCAGCCTGGTCACACTCGTCTGGCTAAATGTTTCTTGCGAGTGTGAATTCTTGTCGAAATCTCCTTGTCGTGGCAACTGGACTTGAATTTCTTCACTTGAAGATGTTTCACTCATCATCTGAGAGGGGAATCTTGGAAATTCATCTTGGAAATTCAAGTCCAGTTGCCACAACGAGAAGATTTCGACAAGAATTCACCGTGACCTGGATGACTGACAACCTCCACTGACTCGTGTACCGAAACTGATTTTGAGGGGGAACTTACCGGATTTGTCAGTCCACATACCCGCTATTTTCCATCAGTCTTGCTTTTTTTGTGAGACTGAGATAAAGAAAAATATACACCCGGCGCTATGTAATCATTTGAAAGCAAATATTGATTTCCATAAAGTTCTGAAACAGTTGATCGTTTCTCAAGACGACAATGAGACGTTGAGGCTTTTGCTATTTACTCCCCACTCAGAGGTTTTCTTCTTTGTCAGGCTCCGTGGTTTTCACCATGCCCATCTTCCCATATGTGTCTCGTTAACACTGGCTGTGTTCGCTTGTGGTATTGGTATATGCGGCTCGCGTCGCTGCGGCCAAACGCTCCTCGACGAGTCAACTCGAATGTAAGTCTTAAATTTGGAGCAGGTCTCGAATCTACTGAAGTGACGCCCACATCATAGCTTCAGCACAGTAAAAAGAAAGAAAGGACTTTCTTGTAATGATGTCACTTGGGTTGCGTACAGTCCACATCTGCCCCATTATCGTACATCATATCTAATTTAATGAAGAAAATGCGTGTTTTATGTGAAACAAGACGGAGATCACTTAAAAGGCTAGAAGAAAGCACAGTTTCCCAGAGGCTGTTTCTCATCATCCAAGTACGCTGGAAACCACATTGGCTGTCCAGCCCAAATATAAAGGACAAATAAGTCTTTTATCTGCCCAGAACAACTTTTGATAACTTTCAACTCATCAGCTAACTGACAACAACTGAGCACATGTTGCATTTCCGACTTCATCTCCAACTTTTTCTTGTTCCCACAAGAATAAACTGCTTGTGTGTTTATGGGGGCGGTGGGGGGTTTGAACAGATCATCGATGACCACTGACATGAACAAAAAGCAATGACATCGTAATGATGAATCACGATCAGTGGTTTACATTAACAGCACTCAGTGTAATTCAAAGCTGTTGGGTTTCACTAAATTACATGACACTAGTGTCTAAAACACTATTGTACTCAAGAGGAAAATGACTAAACACACTTCAGGTCTCTTCGTTATCAACTGAGGCAGGTTAAAAATTCTGTCTTTCTTTGCAGCGTCCATTTTTTAACCTACACTTAATATTACAAACATGGCCCGAACTTGCTCTTCCATTGTATCAATATTGATCTTACACTCTGAGCCCGTAATCCCTTCAGCGTCGTACTGCGTGGGGGAGATACGAGGAGGCGTACGTCTGGAACGAAAGGAAGGACACATCCTTAGTATAATAGTTCAAAAAATTGAATCGCTTGTTTGGATTCCTTCCTGGTTATTTGACTCAATGTACTGTTTATGTGCAAGTTAATGCGTACAAAATTAGTAGGTTTGTAGAATGACTTTAGAGCGAAACACGACCCCTGATGTAACGTCAATATTCCTGAAGTCCACAAAAAGCCAAAAAGAGACTTCAGCTGTTCAACATCACCAAAGTAAGTGTGTGTCATGGAGCCGTTCACTGATCCCAGCAGCCCATTGGTCCAAAAACGCCAGCAGAAATCTCCTCACATCTGGCTTTTAAGTATGATGGAGACAGGTTTAATCAGTATTTACTACCAGGTCAATTGACTCTGTACTACTTAGCAGCTGTATATCCGAAGTCTTCGCGCCTCCCTGTGCAACATCTGTAACTCTGTCATTTGTTCCACAAATTCCCCCGACAAAGTCCGCGCTGACTTTGAGAGAAACAACGATGTAAAGATGTGTAATTGCTATGGCAACCTCACTCAACACTGGTTTACATGCTTCTCTTTACTGTTCAGTACCCCTGATTCATGATGCATTAGCTTTTACAACACCTGTGGTATAAATCCTGACACACTTGGGGGAAAAAAAATGTAAATGTAATATAGCAATAAATTGCCAACAATGACACAGTAAGTCATTTTTCAGTGACTTTGTCCATAAATCTTAAACACCTGCATTTATTTCCTCATTGTGCTGAAAAAGTATGTGGTAGGATAGTATTTCTTTAATGTGCAGCTTGAGAGTATTACTTCCTATTATTTGCCCATGACTCCAAACTCCAAGGCAAATAAGAAAAAAAAAAATGCTTGTAGGCCTTGATCAATGAATCGTGATGAAAATGAAATGTTATGTTTTAGTGTTCACCATTCCATGAAGTGCAACAATGATTTGTCGAAATGTTGAACAGAGTGAAAAATAGATGAAGGTAAATGCATAAGGTAGGGATGACATCCAAGATTAACATTGGTTTTGGCGAAATGTAGCTAATGGAGCTACTGCAGCATCATAAGCTACGAGGCCCTGCGGAAGCATGGTCCGGGCTCGCCGGCACATTGGCTGGCACCTCAACATCTCACAGGAGTCTAGCATCACCTATTGCAGGAGCTGTTATGCAGGGTATGGTGTACAGTGTATGGTGACATGACGAAAGCAGAAACATCGAGTGACCGCTGAAGCAATCCATGCTGTCAATATAGTTGTTACCGAGGCGAGCTGCCCCACTTCTGTGTGTAAACAAACTCTGTTGTTCAGTCCTCCTCCTAGACAACTGGAGCCATTACCAACAACCGCAGAAACCCAAGGCTCTTCGCTTATTAAAGATTGCTTTCTACCGCAGTCATTTTCTAAAGCCCCTCTACTTCCAACCTCCTCCTTTCCATCCCTTCCTGCCCCTCTCCTCCAATGTCATTCTTTGTGGGTTTTGGGGTTGGTAAGAGCAAGGCGTCACAGAAATCAAGCCCCCCCCCCTTTTTTTTTGCTCTCATTCCCCTCATGTGTTTCTTTTCTCCTCTGTGTCTATCTCTCTCTCTTCTCCCCCTCTTTTCCCTTTCTCCTCACTTCCTTCGCTCTCATTCCTGAGACTGGGCGTTCATGTTTTTTAAAGGAGAGTTCATGCCAAAGCGTATGTCAAGAGAGCAGAGTGTTGTCTAGAGACAATGAAGGACGGTCAGTTTGAGAGAAAAACCACAGGAAAACCAAGATGTATGGATAGGAATGGGTCCGTGCCCTGGTAACAGTGAGCTTAGGAACCGGCCGAGGCAGTGTGTGGTTTGCTGGCGCGGCCCGGGAAGAGCAATTTACATCACAGAAGCAGAACCCATTGAACTTAATACAGAAAAACATTGGCTCCAACCCTTGCCAGAACACAAGAATACACACACATCGATATTCTACATTTTCCTTTCTTTTTCTTCTTTTTTGTTTTTTCTTCGTCTTCCTGGGGTGGAATCGTCTTGAATGTTCGTATACGCTTCCAGATGTGTCGGGAGTTCAGCGTGAGATAAATTAGCAGACAGTCCAAGTATGGAAAAGGGGCAAAAGCGCTGCATGACAATGCATCTTACGACATATTTGTGTGCATGTCTGCATGTGTGTGTATGTGTGTGTGTGTGTGTGTGCGTGTGTGTGTGCGTGTGTGTGTGCGTGTGTGTGTGCGTGTGTGTGTGGGAGGGAGGGAGTAAGACCCTTGTAGATGTCACCGAAGGAGGTCTGAAAGAGCTTTTGTTGATAACTGTGGTGGATGATGTTCTCAACGTATGGAGCTGTAGATGGTGTCTGCTTTATCGGGGCTGAGGGAGGGGGAACGGGAAAGATCCACATAGCAAACACTTTATTCATCGTTTGATGAATGAATGAAATATCTTTGTTTCAACACGAGTTTTCCTCTTTTTTTATGGCAACTCTTGATCTTTATGGGGCTTTCCAATTCAGAACCTTCAAATACGAAACGCAGGGCGGAAACGCAAGTTGGAAAAGGAACAAGCTAAATCATTGGCAATTTGGGGAGTCATGGAGTCACAAGGGAGCGAGGGAGTGGAGGCTCTGCAACGGGCACATCCCACTATTTTGTGGTTTCATATGAATCATTTAAGAGGAGTTTATTGAGGAGTTTCTCACACATGGACTCTTTGTAGCTGAATGAACCTGCTGGAAAACACGCGTCGGGGTTTTCAGTCTGGCTGTGTCCTCGGATTGCGTGTCTGGTATTGCCGCTGAAGCGCGTCCTCATCCATTATAAAAGATGGCATCGCCAAACCCCTAAATGTGAATGGAAATTTGAAATCAAATCAGACACGCTATTTGTTTAACATGACCGAAAGAACTAAATTAACTCCAAAAAAGAAACCCCTAACATTGGGGGCATTATGAAAACGTGTTCTTTTTCATCAAGGATTATGGATTTGATTGGCGACCCTCTGCCACTCCTGTTGTGCGGGATTGGCATTGAACATGAGTTGTTCAGGAAAGGTGAGAGTTTAAGGTGGCGATGCACCAACAATCAGCAGACGAGAAACATGATTCACGATGCTCGATTGAGTGACTTTCCACGGGCGGGATAAGACTCTGCAGTCTCTCTCCGCATGGAGACTCAGAGTCCCACCGAAGGTAAACCTTGCCCGCGGCAACGTCCCTCAAACAAACGCTTGTCGATGAGATTAGACAATGGCTTCGAGGGAGTGAAGCGGTGGGGAGTAGAGCATTGAATTCTTTCCGTGCAGGGATTTTCCGAACGCTGTCGGGTTACAATTAGACAACTCTAAATTGTATATCTTCCGTGGCAGAGGAATGTGCAGCGCCCCACCCCCCCTTTTCTACACAACCTGTTAATGTGAGAAATAAAACTTCTATCTAAGCTACTGTCAAGTTAAACCCATAGAGTATAAAATGTATTTTGGTGAAGAATAACTACGTGGTATTCCATCGGTTGATGTTTGTGGTTTAACTTCCACTTGAGACAAAGTTAATTGACTGGTTTGTCTGTTTCCTATTTGTCTTGTGTCGTCATGGCATGGGAAATGTCGCAAGGACAATGGTTGAAAGTCTGTGAGAGATTTGTTGAAAATAGCTGGAAGGACTGCCAAATTAATGCAGGATGTGAGGCAAGAATCATTGAGATGTGAGCAAATTAGGGGAAAATTAGACAATCGGTTAACACGTTTACCAGCAAAGCAAAGAAACACATTTTGATAAAGACAAAGAAAATCATAAAAGATTGGAAACACTGCTATTTATCAGTCATTCATTCATTATCTACCGCTGATGGTGCAGTCAGGGTCGCTGGGAATGCTTGAACCTACCCCAGCTGTCATTGGGTGAGAGGCGGGGTTCAGTCGATCTCAGGGCCTGTTACTTATCAATTCAACTGAATTTTCACATGAAATAAATGTCAAACCAAACTATTTTTCCTCCCACTATCCTTTCTGCACTCATGTGAGCCCGAGTCCCTGGGCTCTCTTGTTTTGCAGGTTCGGCAGCGGCCCTGCCAGGGACACACTGTCATTTGTTTTCTATTATTGTATAACGTGAGCTATTACCATGCAACTGTTAGCTCTATTATTATAACGAGCAGGGGATCATTTGTTCCATTGTCTTTATCACACTCCTGTTGATTTATCGCTCACTACGTCTTTCTTGCTTTTTCTCTTTCTACTCCCATTGGCGGAGGCAGAGGGCTGCGTGCATTGAACTGAGATCGGTCCAAAGTTTCTGCACCAGTGAAAGGCAGTTCCTTCCTCGCCAAGTGCTTTCTCGCGGGGGGATGCTGGGTGTCTGTGGATCATTTTTAAAGAGTGATGGAAAGTGTCAAAAAACTGTTGTGATTTGGTGCTTAATAAATAATATCTGACTCAACCTGACATGTAATGAAGACACAGATGGAGGACTTTTCGAGGAACAATTCCTTGTTGCTTGGTTGCTTATCATTCTGGTCATGTTTTTTTTGTTGTTTTTTTTTTTAAAACCCTGACATAAATAAATCATCTTGTTTTAACGTTCACGTCCGGCTCCTCACTTTGATGCTTTATTTTTGTGCCCGATGAGGTAATGAGATCCGCTGCTGCCTCGTAAACCTGCCGCGCAGGGATGATGTCAGATCATAAGCGTCAAAGACCCCGGCATCTTTATGGGGATGAATTTGGGTTTTCGGGGAAATCGTCAGAACGCAAGGAAATGGTTCTCTCTGTCTCGGATACTATAAAAGGGATGCACGGACGTTTAGGCAGCACAGCTGGACATGCTGTTGTGATGCTTATTGTTTGGGAATGCCTTTAAGCGTGTGTGTATGCGTGTGTCTAAATGCTCTGTCTGCCTGTCTGCGTTTGACTACTCGCTCGGGCTGCCTGTGCGTGTTTGTGTCTTGGAATGCGTATGACTAAAGCTGCAGCGTGCACGAATTACAGTGACACTCACGGGGGCTCCGGGCACACCTGTACTCCGCACACACCTCGCCTTGTCTGGTTTTAAGTCTCCGAAGGGGAGGAGGATCTTCCACTCAACAGGTGATTACCTGTTAACCCCACAGGTTGCTTGCTCCCACAGCTTATGTCATGAAAAGACAAGAGGTAAAATGCTATTGAATCAGTCTATCAGCATACTTTCCTTGCGAACTCTAACCTTTAGACTTACTATAATAATGCTGCTTATTCAACACCGGTGAGCCTAAAGGTTTTATTTTGTTCATCCATTCATTCATTATCAATACCGCTTATCCTGCACTCAACATCCCAGGGGGGGCTGGGGCCTATCCCAGCTGTCATTGGGCGAAAGGCTGGGTTCACCCTCGACCTGTCGTCGGTCAATCACAGGGCCACATAAAGCGAAATACAATCATTTACTCTCTCATTCACTGGTCATTTAGAGACATAAGACCATTCAATCAGTCATTTACACGTCATATAGAGACACATAACCATTCATTCACATGTCTGGGCGATTCAGGTTCTCCAATGAACCAACTGTGTGCTTTTGGACTGTGAGAGGAAATCGCTTAGAACCCGGGGATAAAACACGCAGAGAATATGTAAAACTGCTCCCCCCCCTCCGTCAGAATCGAACCAGGGACCTTCTTGCTGTGAAACATGAGTGTTAACCACGGAACCATTGCGCCAGCTTTAAAAGTTATAATTAAGAAAAAAGTATGTAAAAAGTATGACGTTGATGAGTGTAGACAACTTGATTGATCTTTATGTAATCCATTTGATTGTTTCGGATACTTATGTTTAATAATAATAACCGCCTGTCGTTGTACACCCATATTTGATGTCTTTCTTGTTTGCTTTTTACTACGTGTTCAAATTTATGTAGTATTTTATTACTTCCAGGTATGACATTTATTGTTGCACATCAAGTCTAGTCTTGTCATATGAAATGTGCTATTGAAATTAGTTTCTCCCGACATCGGTGCCTCTTGCACGTGACGGTAGACCAGGAAACCCAGCGCTCGTAACTCATCAGGGTCAGTGACAGGAGCAATTTAACGTCCAGCGCAGACACACCACCCGACGTTTTCTGGAGGAAGAACAAAACCAGACAGTTCAACTGCCACATTATAAGCCTTTATCATCGCCTTCTTGCCTCATCCTGTGTGTGTGCGTGCATGGGTGTATGCGCATGCACGCGCGCATGAGTGCGTTACGAAAACAAAATATTAAGAGAAAGATATGGAGATTTATTTCCATGAACATTTACGCTGACCCAATATTGTGTACACGGCACAATTAAACTCTTACTTAAATGACACGTAATCCCACGTTTAATTGCCGATTAAATGAAAGCTGTTCTTTGGATATCTCTGCTTAGGAAAACACGGAACGTGAAACAAGACTCTATCAAAACTTTAAACGAGATAAATTTGAACTTGATATGGCTGGACCCAGGTGGGTCGCTTATCTTCCTCGCTTGCTTTCATTCTCTCCAGTCAATCTCAGAATTCTGTCCAATCATAATCTTCATCCATCCGACAAAAAATACTAAGACGTAAAAAAGAATGAGCGCTTTGTTTAAATTCACCTAAGTGTGGCTTAAATCTTAAATCATTACAGCTTTCTTGCAGCTCGGAGGGACTAATCTTCTCACATGTCTCCGGAGGCGGTGGAGCTTTCCGCACAAACAGCAACATCAGAGAGAGGCCCCGATTAAATCTGACGCGCAGAGGAGAAAATCCCGCCTGGCTTATTCTTCTTAATCAGCGCAAATTTAAACTTGGGTTGTTTTTATGTAGATTTAGAAATGACATGACACAGGCACACATGTTGGGAGCTTCCGAGCTCTTTTCTTGACCTGAAAAGTTTGTGCTGGTAAAATTTGACTGATACTTGAACAATATAAACCCTAAAAGAAGGAAAATTGCTTTCAAAACAAAGATGATGCACACATGAATTGAGAATATATACAAAGAAAAATGCATATAATGATCATGTAAAAGGATTGCCCAATATTAGGCTGTCAGGAAGATTTCGGCTCCAGACTTTCCATAACATCATATGCATTTGTGTTGAATGCTCACAAACTCATCGCCAAAATTACATACAAATGATTAAATTACCTCACTATAATTTGTCCGGGTTGAAGTTACTTCCTTCATTTCTGACTTAAGCCCAGAGCAACTGCGACCACTTTCGTCCTTATTAATGTTTCCACTATTGTGAAAAAACAAGGGTATCAGTATTCCTCTACTCTAACCCGCAGAAAGCTCTACGATTTTATCTGAACCAGTCGGGTTCGTGTTTTTAGGGGAAGAAAGCAGTTAGGAGTTTCAGAAAAAAAACAGCCATTTTTTTGTCGGAGGTCGTCGGTTGCCATGCCTGCATTGTGACCGCAGTCCCAGACGAACCAACAATACATCCTGAGGTTTCGCTTATTGCCTCTACCAGTCAACGATAAAGCTCTGAGCCCCAGACGATAACAGCGCCCAGACATGAGGCAAGTGAAAACACAGTGTGCAGACACGACCACTCCTTCACACATTTTCACCAATCGTGTTGTGTTTAGAGGCAAAGGTTTTCAGAATCATCATTTGTACTGTTAACTATTGTGCACATTTAGTTACGTCTGAATATGACTTCACTCAAGTTTTGCAACATGTTTCCAAGATCCCATGTTTTGAGAAGGCGCAGCCATGGTTAAGCCTCATCTAATTGAGCTATGCAACATTTAAAACAATACTTTGATACTTAGATGCCGAGATGCATGACACACACACACACACACACACACACACACGCACACACGCACACACGCACACACGCACACGCACGTTTTTGTCTGCAAGCAGCACTGATAATGCCCTGATAAGACTGTTTAGACTATTAATTCTGTAGAAATGCAAGTCAGATTCATTGAAGGGTCGCGTCTATGTTTTGTTTTGGTCCCTCAGAGAGTGAGAGTGAGGGATGTGGGTTAGTTTGAAAGACGGGAGTAAAGCAGCGATGGCAAAGAATAAAGACTTAGAAAAAGAAACAAGGCAGTATTAGAAAGCTAAAAGGATATTGTGCAAACATTTTCAACTCAGGTGCTCCAGGCTGATATTTTTACAGCGTGAGTTTGAAAAGTGCAACAAGACATTCACCATCTTGGATACAACAACATCCATAACACGGTTATTATCGCACTACAATTTCATCATTATGAAAAAGTGGTGCATCTATACGAGAGGCAAAAAAAACGACTGACAACAATCATGGCAACCGATGAGTCACTTCCTTTAAAAAGGTAAATACTTGTCAATATTTACCTTTTAAGATAATACTTTATTTATCCCCATAGGGGAAATTCGTAAAGTATTATCTTAAAGGTAAACACTTGTGTATTTAAGTCTCGTTACATTTATGTATAAATTCTAATGCTAAGCATACCAGGTGAGGAGTTAAACAAAGAGAATAGAAAAAAAAAACAAGGAAAGTCTATTTCAAGAGCAGAAGTAAATATAGATTACTGGATAAAGAAGGAATCAGGATAAGTGAAAAATTACTAAGCATAATTACAGGAAGTAATCCATTTCTGAGACCCCCAGGTTTGGAGGGCAGAAGCCCTTTATTTGCTGCACAATTTGTTTTTCTTAGATCTATATCTGAAATGTGTCCTCTTTTTTTTTTGCTCATTAAATTCATGATTATCAAAATTATCAAAATTGATAATCAACGACAAATTAGTGAGGGCGGGACAGGGTTGCAGTGGTTAGAGCCTCGGCCTCACTGCAACAAGCTTCCAGGTTCGTTTCCGACTGGGGGACCTTGCTGTGTGGAGTTTGCATGTTCTCCCCGTGAGTTCTCTGGTTTCCTCCCACAGGCACCAGACCTCCCACACTAGCTTCATTGGAGACCTAATTTCCAGATGTGTAAATGAGAGAAAGAATGGTTGTATGCCTCTATTAATACTGTGGCCCTGTGATCGACTGGCGACTGATCCAGGGTGAAACCAGCCTCTCATAGGCTCCGGCAACCCTCTGATCCTGAGTGCAGGATGAGCGGTTTAGAGAATGAATGAATGAATGAATGAATAGTGAGAAAACAGAAAAAGGCAAAAGACGGATCAAGAAGTCAGTAAATTGGACATTCAAAAAAAACAACCAAAAAACAAACATCTCTTTTACATCCCTTCATTTCACATTGGGGTTTTGTTGAATATAATAATAATAATAATAATAATAACAAGTCTAAATATGTGCAAATAAACTTAAAGTAAATTCATTTCCTCATTATAATTTGTGTATAATTAAGCCATATCTATAGAACTACTCTATTTTGGCACCCTTGTTGAAAAAAATAAAAGCATAAAAACTTTCAATGGTCTATGAGGTACCTGTAGTTAGGCTTTTAACAATAGTAGCATTCACTATATACAAGTTAAAACCTACAAACAAGCACCAGTAACGAAAACATTGTTGCAGAGAGTCTATGACTTCACAAGCATGTTTGGATATGGTGACATGATCTGTGGCACCTCTATCATCTACTCGGGCTTCGACCTCTCTAGAGCTTTTCCTTTGTTTGACCTCAAGAGCCAGTGGTCAGCACAGCCCGTCACGGGCCAGACAACAAATACACGCCGCAGTCTGAAACCACTAAACCAGTTTCAGGCCTCAAAGAAAAACAAATGTCTCGCCGCTGCCAGTTTTTATTGCAGTGTGTGTGTGTGTGTGTGTGTGTGTAAAAGGTCATTAATTAAAGACAACTCAAACACAACCTCGAGCCTCTGAGACATTTAAATGTGTGACACACAAGAGAGAGTGTTTCCCAGAGCTGACATGTAAACACCCAACAGGTCTGACTCCGTCACAGCTCTTTTAAAGCGGCGGCTGAATCATTCACTCACACCTACTGTAAACTCCTCTTTTGTCTGGTTGAGAAAGAAGAATTCCCATTAAGATGAGACACGAAAGGACATAACCCTTTTAACCTGTTCAAAAATTCTCTCACAATTCATCTGGGTCGTCTGGGAGGAACTGGTTGTGACAACGTTTCGTAGCGCACATGTGTACTCCAAAGAACGACAAAATTAGAAAATTAAAAGGCTTGTTTCTCCCTTTCTACCCTAGCCCTGCTAGTTTCCTCTTTGTGACGAGAAAGAAATGTTAAGCCTGTTTTCCTATGCTGTTCATTGAGGCAAAAGAAAATCACCAAAAGGCTTTAAATACTTGCAAATGCCATGGCTCTGGCATTGGAGGTAACGCTCATCTGTGAACCATTCAAACGCTGCATGGTATTAAAACATGCATCTGACATCCATCTAACCTGGAGCAGGAGGTTCCCCAAGGAGCGGCAAGGAACAACTGAAACCAAATGAAACAGCCCAGTGGACTCATAGATCATCACAGCTGATAATGTACTTAAGCCAAGCCTGACACGACATTAATAAGAGTGTCTAAATGCATGCTGACAGTGAATAAGTGCTCAAGCACACAAGAGAAGTGTAGTGATCCACTTGAGAAAGCACACACACACACACACACACACACACACACACACACACACACACACACACCACAAACACACACTTGTTGGAGACAAAATGAGAGTGATTTAATGTCCCTCAAAAAATCATTAGGAAAGTGCAGTTTTCCATACATTGTTTGTCCTTGGAAACACAAAACCGGAAACAGACATATGTTCTGTTCCATGCATTCACTCATGCTGTTTCAGTGCAGTTGTGTGTGTGTGTGTGTGTGTGTGCGCGCGCACGAGTGAGGGAAAGAGGGTCTCTATGTCTTGATACTTCAAGGAGAGAGGAAAGTAAAGGAGCAGCAAGGGGGCACTTTATATCCAAGTCAGGCATACAGCAACCTCCACACCAGCCCCCACACCTACACACACACGCACACACACAGACACACACAGGACTGGACAACAGTGATATACTGAGGGCTCTGAATTCACAGACATCAATGACAAACAGGTAGACTGTCCCTGGAAAGCAATACTGTGCAGGTGTGCGTTTACATAAAAGTGGGATAGTGTTTCACTATGTGTATTTGGACTACATAAAAAAGATTTTTAGATTTTATAGAGAGTGGTGCCCACAGGGAATAGAAAAGTAGACCGAGGAACGCCCCTCGTACAATTTACATCCATCCATGAGAGAGTAACCACTGGCGCCAGATGGGAGGCATGAATACACCATAAAAATGAACCTTGAAAAAGGCTTTCCTTCAGTGAGATATATCGGGGGGGGACACAAAAAGATGGATATCAAAATAAAAAATAAAGTAGCCCACACACTCCAGTATCATCAAAACACTTCTCCCTGTGAGATCCACTGGTCTGAGGAGGGATTCTATGTTTCATGGGCCCTCCTCTGAGGACAACTTCCTTTGTTTCAAAACAGAGAGAGGAATGAGAAGAGAGATGATTGAGCAGATCACCTGCCTGCAGCCACAACACTGCCTCTCTGTCTTCACACACCAGTGGCTTCAACCGTGCACAGACAGTGCTCCACTGCCAGCCTGCATCAGATTTCTTATCTTGGTTTGTCTCCCTCTGTAGCACGCAAAATAGAGTCAAGCTACTTTTAACGCTGAGCAGTCAGCCGCAATTCGACTAAAACGCAGTGGTCTGCAATGTAATGTGCTCATAGAAGGAATGGAGTTTACACCACAAAGTAGATCATTTTCTTCAGGTCCTGCAAGTGCATGCATGTGCATGGGTGTGTGTTGACTGACACTGTTTTGAGAGTTATCTGCAGCAATTAAGTGACCAAATCTTAATTTGTCAGGAATCTATTGACATCAGAGTCACATTGAGTTGATTCAATAATAAATAACAAGATCAGGGCATATTTAAACAGTTAATTAACTGTTGACATTTGTGTTAAACAATGATTTGACCATGGTTAACCCTGGAACAGTCTGCTCCCACATCATGAAAGGGGAAAATTGGGAGAGTGTGTGTAGATGGGGGGGGGGGGGTCATAAATGCGAAGCTTTTAAGCCCCCTGCCCCTCCTCTCCCCACAAGCGGACTGATAAAGGGAAAGCAGTGATGTCACAACTAGGAATTCATTGTATCAAACGTGAACGAAAAAGAAGCTTACTGTGATGTCACTGAAAACAGACACTTGCTTCACAAGCAATCAACAAATACGTGAAATGGTGTCATTTAACAGTTGCGTCATGTCTTTGTTCACTGTTGATTCATATACCTTGAATTTGAAATGTTACCACACATTTAAATACGAACAACCTACTCATGAAAAGTACACATTTTAGCTAAGAAGTCACAGCAGAATACAAATATAAAGTGGCCTGTAATGGAATAGTCCATTTTAAGTACAAGGGCCTCCTGAAGTCAACTTCATTGTTTTTTAGTTAATTGCATAAATTGTTAAAACCTTTACATTTCTAAACGGCTATTGGTTCACCCGTTACTGCCATCTATAGGTTAATATCGACGAAATCAATATTGTTCGATGCATTTCCAACCCTATTATCTGTGTGATTTTTAAACGACAGAGGCTTGCGTGGATGGGCTGTGGTGTCGCAGCGCCCTCTAGAGTCGAGATCAAGTACTACCACCGAAAAGAGCTGATTTCCTATTGGCCAACTTCGCCCTTGTGATCAAAACACAATCATGGCGGCCTCCGCGGCAGTCCGGTGTTCCACGGGGCTGACTTTCAGACTTTGTCGTGTTATACCGGATTGCCGCACTTGTCCTTTCGCGAGGTCGAAAGGCCGCGCGAACAACGCGGCTCACTCGCAGCGGACGGCCTCCTTCGACAATTTCAAAACCATCAACCGGCATTTGCAGACGAGCATCGGTAAGTGGCGTAGTTTTGGCTAGTCGCGGCTAGTTGTCACTTCATCAAGAAGCACGTTTTGTGAACCGCTAGTTTGGTGATAGTCACGAATCATTTTAAACTTCCCCAAAGTTTAAATGATATGTGGTTTCAGTCAATTTGGCGTGCGTGTGATAGACGGAGATTTTTCTTTTCGCTGAGTAACACTTGTGTAATTTCGGTCAGACGCGGTTGTGAAACGTTTGTGCAACAAGTCAAACATTCCCGGGATGCTGCGCGTACACTGCCCTTCAGCCGAAACAGTCACTGTCCTGCTCTTTCTCCTCTCCACCTCCAAAGGTCTTTGTCACAGTGAAGATGGGAACTCAAATGCGGAGAATCCAGACGACGTGTAAGTCCCCTTTCATCAGGATTTGAGTTAGATTACATTTTTCTGTTTATGTAAGGCAGAACTTCCTCAACCCTTATTGCAATTTCGAAAGCCGAGTGGCTTTAAATCTTGCAAATTCCGAAATTATCGTCAGGTCCACTTCTTGTGACTCACTGGTTGTATGAGGACTCACAATTAAATACAAATGTCAATTTCCGTTTGGAAGGCCTGCAGGCTATTAAGCAACAAATGTGTCTTCTTGAATATTCATAGCAATACGTGTTTACTCACTTCATTTGACTCAATCTGGGATTTTTCATGGCGACACACCGAGCTGATTTGTACTTGTCTTTCATTGCCGTAAGTTGGTTCCTATTTGGACTAAGACAAGTACTTAAATCACTCCATAGAGGTTCCTGTGACTTGTCATAAGCAACAATGCACCAATAATTCAGAAAATAACTGCAGAATGAATAAGTCGTTTGATGACAGCACCAAGATGGGATGTAAGAGGTGGGGGGAAGTAGATTTAAAAAGGGTATTTTTGGTGGGGAGAGTGAATTGTGGCACCTCCCAGGTGGCAGTATATGCTGTATGGGCGATGAATTTCTCTGCATATACAAGTTTGTGAAATGCCTTTTGCACACAGCAATTTGTCATTTTTTGATAATTTGAGAGCTATTCACTATTTTTTCCTCCTGATTTCATCAAGTTTTGTTGAGTTTCAAGCAAAGAATACATATGAATGTACATCTGGCACCTAGGTCACCATGCAAGACACTCAGAAGTTGTGGGCCTTGCTGGTGATTTCTAAAACAATAAGGACTCATTCAAATGTATTTGTGTATCATTTTCCACACAACCCAATGTAGCACAGAGTCTTCAGAAGGGTAGAGTTAAAATAAAAGTGTGGCTAGAATAATGCATAGACAAACATGGGGGCAAAAAAGCTATAAGGTCTGTCTATTCTATGTCGTCGTCGTCATCCACAGAACCACTGAAGGAAAATGCCCGTCCGCAACAAGTGTCAACCGGTAATACTTAAAGCACACTGACAGAACCACTGAGGGTTTGTTGAGTTGAGTAGGGGGGGAAGAAATGCTTTACTTAATGCTTTACTTAAAAAGTTTCTAGGAAGTTGGCCATTCATCACAAAAGTAGGTTTCAGGGAGGCAGAGGATTAAGCCAAGGGCTTAATTTGCACTCTGAAGCAAAGCTGCTTTCCAAGAATGACCATCTACTATTGTTAATAAAACACAGGAAGAGAGCATGAGTATTCCTCCCAACAAATTAGAAATGAGACTATTTGAAATACAGATTTTAGATTGTGCAAATACTTTCATGACAACATTATGTAATTGAATGCTCCCCCCCCACCACCCCTCTGTCTTTCAGGGTTAACGTGGTGTATATTGATCGATCAGGTCAGAGAATCCCAGTCAAAGCCAAGGTGGGAGACAATGTTTTGTACCTGGCTCACAAGAACGGAATCGACCTTGAAGGTGTGTGACGTAGATTTGCAATCGAGTCTCATCCCCAGAATCACTGCTCACCAGTTGTATCTTTCTCTTAGGAGCCTGTGAAGCGTCGCTGGCCTGTTCTACCTGCCATGTGTACGTTAGCAATGCCCATTTTGACAAACTGCCTGAACCTCTTGAAAGGTAGGGGTAGCGTTCCATACACAAACTCTGATATCCACTGCTTTGTGTAATGGATCAAAGGGAGAATAGCGAGTAAATGACAGCTGATCTCTTGGCACCTTAGGGAGGACGACATGCTTGACATGGCACCTATGCTTCAGGAGAACTCCCGTCTGGGATGCCAGATCATTCTTACTTTGGAGCTTGAAGGCATGGAGGTGACGCTGCCCAAAGTGACACGCAACTTCTACGTGGACGGCCATGTTCCAAAACCCCACTGACAGGACGCACAGGAACACACATGGGTCCATGTGTCGTGGTTGATCACAGTGACCACGAAGAGATACACGACTGAATGTTGAGCTCTGTGGCGACTCCACAAGATGGGTTATATCTCCTGAAAAAGACCGTCAGTCAGGGCAGAGCTGCAAAGGTGATCAGACACAATCTGGAAGAAAAAAAAAAAAAAAAAAATTCACTGATGTTGAAATAATGGTTACATCCCCAAACAAACACACCTGTTAATTGTAACACTATTTATTTTTGTGGCGTGGTCTCAGGCCAGCATCCAGACACCAGTCACTCAAAAAACACCGGATGACTTAAAAAAAAAAAAAAAGGTCGTGTCACACTGGGCAAATGGAGTGTTTTTCAAAGTCCAATTTTTGAACCTGTGAATGGAACATTCCTTGTTACAGCTCATATACGCACAATTGTCATTAGTAGTTTGAGCCAGTATGCCCCAGGAATCCCATTTCACTGGTCACGTTTTGTACGCATAGCATTTTCTTTGTGTAGTTTGTCAAAAGAAAAAAAAAAAGAAAAAAAAAATCCTAGCAGGACTACATCAGGGCTCTCCATGAATCAGTGTCTGTTCACGCTTGCATGAAAAACAAAACAAAAAAAAAAAAAAAACACTTGAAACATTTCCAAAAATCAAAAACGCCAGTGGTTTTTTTGTTTTATTTTAGACTGAAGTCAAAAGATGAGAACAGCTTCGCATAAAACTTAATAGGAAACTTACTTTACAATTTCGCAGGTGTAACTGGGACCATGACGGCTCTGATCAATAGTCGCACCTGTGTCTCTGCAGCATTTCATCAGGTTAACGTGTGTTTCTGTCCCTAAGCAACCTCCCCACTCCCACCCGACTTGTACTGTACTCGTCTAAGTTACGCACAAATGTAAAAGTCAAATTCTGACATCGCGTCTTGCAAAGTATCTGAAAATTGTGCAATAAAAAAGGAAGTTTTGATTTTTTACGGAGGGTGCTGTTTCAGTGTTTCTTTCAAAGCTAACCTGCAAACGACCTCCCGACACGGCGATGCCGGAAAGCAACGTGTCTTTTTTTGTTATTTATTTACCTCGTTTTGACGGCCGAAAAGCTCGTTTTCTGCTCCTCGCGGTGGGGTGGGTGGGTGGAGGGTGCAAGAACGGATGTCGTTGTTATAAATCCGGGTTGTAAATTAGCCAAAACCCGGAACACCCGCAGGGCCCCGGTCGGATCATCAAGGCCTTGCTATGCTTCTTGATGTCAGCCTGCGCGTCTGAGGGTCCGAGGTGAGCTCCGGGACCGGGAGTCCTGCCGAAAATAGTGGAGATGTCCCCCCCCTTTTTTTTTTTTTTCTTTTAAAAAAAAAAAGAAAAAAGAAATAAGAAAAACCCGTGCCCGAAAAATGGAAAATAGAGCATGATTTTTTTTTCTATTCTATTTTGTTCATTAAATTTTTAGTTCCCACGAAAGTACGACACAAAGATCAATCATTATTTTTTGTCTGATGTTCAGAGATCAAACGCGAATGTCACCGCTAATTGAGATCCGCAGTAAAAAAAAAAATGCTAACGCCTACTTTTGACAGTAATTTAGGAACATTATCGAGGGGAATATCTATTTTCTACAAATTCGTAACTTGAAAGCGTTGCTTAAAGTAGAGATTGCGGATTTTTTTTTAAATTCCTAAAAGCACAGGCGATCACATTGTTTACCCACAGGAACGTGGGGTGAACCCGGGCTCGACGTCACCTTTTAGTTGTTGTTTTTTTCCCCATCAGAAAACGGTTATCTTTACGTTTTTTTTTTTCAAGTTTAAGTTAGGGTGTTATGGTCAGAGATGTCTATTCATGGGCCAAAATAGTCGATATTCCCAAGCACGACTGAAAGGTAATGAAGTTGTAACATGTTAAAAATTCATGTTTTCATTGACCTTAACCTGTCCACAATTGAGACAATTGTTTCACATTACCAGGTCTGGCGTATAGCTCTGGACTACTACTTGGGGCAGTTATTGCTGATAAAGAAAAGTAGCCATAGCTTTCTCTCTAGAATAGTGTTCCCAATGTTACTGTTAATGACTTCCTTTGTCAGCTACTCCTTACAGGGTTCACCACAGAGAGAAAACCTCCTCAATCTAACCCTATTCTCTGTAACCTCTTCTCTCACACCAACTAACTTCATGTCTTCTTTCTACACCCGTAAATCTTCTCTTTGGTTGTCCTCCAGACCTCCTGCCTGGCCCTTCCAACCTTAGCCATCCTCCTACCAATATATTCACTATCCCTCCTCTGTAAATGACCAAACCATCCCTCAGTCTTGCCTCTCTGACCTTATCTCCCAAACATCTAACATGTCCGTCCCTCTGATAGACTCATTCCTGATCCTGTCCATCCTCTTCACACCCAAAAGACCCTCAGCATTGATTGCGAACGACCTCTTCCACTTATATTTGATCACTGTCAAAATGACCAGGGCTTCTCAAAAGTGTGTGTGCGTTTTGTCCCCGCACCCATAGGCACCTCCGCAAGATGAACGCAGGGGCTTGGCCACAAGCAGCCTTCATCCAGGGAAACGAGAGCGCCGTGGAAAAAGATTCCTCCAAATCTGCACTTTTCTACCTCTTCCAGGAAGTTTCTAAATTGGCGCCCCCCGTCCACAATGGTTTCTGCGGTGCAAATTCACTGTCGCTGTGGCTAAATGACGCCTCAAGGCAAGATCCCTTTGCAGATAAGAAGAAAGAAGGGCAAATGAATTTGACACAAACATCTAATACTTCCTGCCAATGCGGTCTGGCAAATAAGTCGTCTCATCTTGCCTTTGCGGCCTCGCGCCCAAAATGCCACAGTCCCTGGAGAGTGCTAAGTCTCATCAACCTGCAGTGTGAAAGACTCATGCATCCAAGAGATGGAGAGGAACCAGACACGGGATCGTGTTGCCTGTCAACAGCTCTGGGAGCAGATGTTATCGATTTGGGAGTCGAAAGTGGCTGCGACAGGGACGAAAGCGTCCGGCCACCCCCTAGTCTTTTCGATGAACGACACGACCTCTCCGCCTGGGTCGGTCCTGTGGCAGATGAGGGTGTTGACCACAGTGGCAGAGACGATTACACACCACAAAGGTGTTTATTTCATTGTCACCTTCAACCACAGGTGACTGAGGAATCAGACACAGTTATGCGAGAGCTGCTGGAGGAAACCGCCCCGGCGTCCATTCAAAGAGGAAAAACAGAGGTCAAGGTTGATCTGTCGCTAATGCACATCCCTGCTCCATCGCCTGGAACACAGCTGACTTCAGTTTCAAATGAAGATGCCATTGTTGTTCAATCAAAGGCAGTAATTGCACTGGATAGCAACGCAAACCTTGTTCAAGTGGCACCCTCGGGCTCTAAATTGCTCTCCCAACAGTTCGCCTTACCCTCTATTGGTGCTGAAGAAACTTGTCTCTCTCTCTTAAAGCAGGAGAAACTCATATCCTCCGACACAGGAAGCACAGCTACCCCACTAGAGGAAACCTCCTCTCCAGTTGCACACCTGAACCCCCAAAGCTGTTGTGGGGATATAAACTGCTCGCCATCTGCAACAAAACCACAACCAAGATTCACACAAAATGCAGAAAGTGCAGGTTGGCCGGCTCATCTGTGTGCCTCCAGCTCTAAGTGGAAGACCAAAACTCGTAGGAAACAACCAAACCCTAGCCGGAGCGCTGATATTGAAGATCCACACTTCCAGGGAGTGACCTTCAGGATGGACACAGAGTTGGACGAGAGTACAGACCAATGCCGGCTCCTGATAACTTCAAAGTACAGGTGATGACACTCAGCTGGGGGTCGGCACGGATCACATTTCCTGTAAATACGCATTGGTAATTACAAAGTATTGATATTTGTCTGAAAAATATGAAAAAATATCGCTGTCTGCTGTATGTGTTTGCATAGTAAGGAGCTCTGCAAGAGTGTGAGGAAATCCAGGCTGAGGACACGAACCTCCCAGAGATCTCTCAAAGTTAGCAGCTCCGATGAGGAAAGTGACCCAGGAAACATGGCTTCAAGTTTGTAACAGTTTATATCTACACTTTGCAAGGCAGCCTCTGTTTATGGTGATATTATTGCCGTTTATTCAAACAAACTACAAACTGACCGATTACTTTTAACACTTTAAACACTTGGATTTTAAAATCATTCATTCAAAAATATTGGTTATCCACACGAGGTGTGTAAGCAGCGCATTCTCCACTAGAGGGGGCCCCATCATCTAAGAGACTGCCTTCGCCGTTGAAAGACTAGAGGCTCATAGAAGGGATGTCTAACATCTAGGGACCAGGAAAGGTCTCAACACACTTTCTTTAGTGGTACATGAATAAAATTCAAAGGGGGTAGTGGTAATAAATAAATATTTTTCTTCGCAGCTGCACACATCAGCATTAAGATTTCAATCTTCATGAGTTGCAAAAATTGCCTTACAGTAATTATAATCTCTACTCACAGTGCAAAATTTTCTTTCACCTCTCATTTGGACATGGATACGATGAAATCCAGATGAAATGAATGAAGGTTGAGAAAAGCGTAGGTGGTTGCAAAATGTTTACGTTTCTCTTTTTGTCACAAGAGGGCAAAGTCTGTGCTTCATGTTGCACAAAGAAGACCCCAATGTGGAGAGATGCAGAGGATGGGACCCCACTGTGTAACGCATGTGGAATAAGGTAGGTGACACTTCTGGCTGCTAAAACCGTTGGGGAGACACTGTGCAAAGGCCGAACTAATGGCTGCACAGCAGGTATCTCGAGAGACCTCCAAATTGAAGGGAATTTTGGCTTAACTTTGGAGCAAATACTCACAAGTGTTTTCATTTGACACTTAAACATGCAAGTATTATTTTATATTATGAATCGTAAAATGTGACCAGAGAAAATACAAGTAATGTCTGCATTGACTCACTTAAATATCAGTATAATATTTATCTGAAAAGCAAACTTCCTGTTCAAACCTTTAGAAGTGTGTTTGTAGCATTTCAAAATTAAACGTGGTCTGAAGTCTCTGCTGATAAACAAATAAACATGTTAATGTCAGCCAGCAGGATTAAATCTTTTAAGGCGTTTTTATGTATTGAATGAGTATAACAGTTATATAAAATTACTATGGTATGTGAATGTTTGATGAGATGTTGAATCACCACCATATGTTCTGTGTTGACTTTCCAGGTATAAGAAGTACAGAGTGCGCTGTGTCCACTGCTGGCATATTCCAAGGAAAGAGAGCAACTCTAACTCGTGCTGCCTTAAGTGTGGAAACTCTGTGCGGCAGACTTCTGCTCAGCAGAAACACACCACCTAGGGGAAACATTTACAGGCAGAAAGTGTTTTTATTTCCACGCAGACCTCAAAAAATGCCTTTGGATGTAACCGTTCAAAATGCTGCACTCACATCCCGCAGTCATACAGCTCACTGCAGGTTAGAAAGCAGAAATTAAGCCTTTAAAAAAACACCAGTTTCTCCCCTCTTCACATGACCGTTTAACCGTTAGCGAGTTGAACCTGGTTGCCCTCCCGGTTTGGTTACAACTATATCGGGTTTAAGTTTGAAGAAAATCTAAAGACGCTGGCTAAGTTGGATCCTGTAGATCACCTGTTAGAGGGAGACCGTTGAGCCTCAGTTGTAGGTTCTGTGGTGTTGCGCATTTTTCCCCCCACTATCTAAATAGTACGTGTTTGTGTAAAATGGTCAACAAGGCCAGACAGCTGCAATATAAGTTATTTCAGGATCAGAAAGTGCAACCTGAGCTCTGTTCACTTGTTAACTGCATCGCCGTGTCCGGCTGACCTTCACAGTGAGACTATCTTCTTTGTTGAGAAGAAATGTGCTTGGTTGCACAAGTTAAATTGAGTTTGTTTGTGTTTGTCACCATGTGTTATTTTTGACGCGTGTTTTGTGTGGGGAGGGTTGTTGGTTTTGGACAGCTTTATATTGTTTCTTGTTTAAGAGGTGCACAGAATTCCTCAGCATGCCTTTTTGTGTGAATAAATAAAAATAGAGTGGGCATGTAGCAGGTCTGGTCTATTAAATTCAGTCCAGGAAAACACTCTTAAAAGAAAAACCTCAATAAGGACAAACATGGGATTAAGATTCTAATTTAAATGCAATTATTATTAAAGAACACATTGAACCACACGTGGAGGTTTTCTTCATCCTATTGGAGTGCGGTGGGTGGCCTCGCCCCACCCACACAGCGCATCTATTATTTCAAAACCTATTCTATTGAGAGAGACGTCTCTGTCTGGCTGCCAACACTTAAGGAAGTGCGTCTCCCCGGAGAGGAGAGCACATAACCCAGCTGCTTCGATGGTCGTCTTTTTATGAGTGTTGACTCCACAATTTCACCTGTTTTGTCATTTTAAAACGAAATGCAAGCCCAGAGTCAGCGGTAGTACATATTGTCCAGAGTTTACTCAAAGACAATTCTTATTTCTGCATACCTGCCATCCGTACCAACCTCTCTTATAAGAGCGCAAAACAAGTAAACTGCATTTGAAACTTCCAATAAAAGCAGTAAATGAAAACAAAACAACCATAAATCCTTTCAATCTGTCGAAACCAAGCCGGCCTTCTCAACAAAGAAAAGCATAGTTCATTTGCACTTTTTAAAACATTTTTTGGCCTTTGACAAGATTTCCAGTTTAGCACATCCGCTTGTTTGCTTTTTTTGGTGCTGTATATTGTGTTTTCTTGATATTTTCTTTCACGGCCTGTCCGGCAAACACACCACATCTGAACTCAAGAGTATCAGTGAATCCTGCATTGTGGGCTCCTTATATTTTGAGCCTTTGCAGCCCTGCAGCATCACAGCGGTGAGTGTGTGTGTGTGTCTGAGTGTGTGTGTGTGTGTGTGCGCGCTCCCAGTAGGAGGAGGCTTCTCAACAGGCTGCTATAAAATCTCAGATGCTCCACTTTTCCTTTTTTTTTTTTCTCCCGTGGATGAAAAGAGGAGACGCGGCTACGCTGGCTGATCTGTCCCCCGGCGCAGGCAGCCTGTCGGCCGCCGGACAGTCTTGAGGACCGGGGCTTTTTCCTTTCCCACGGCCGGACCCATGGAGGAAACGATCTTCGATGGAGGCCGCGCCACCGACCTGAAGCGAAGCGCGTCGCGGGAGCGCGGCGCTGCCGCCCGTCCCCGCGACGCCCCGGGCGGGAGGACCACCTCGGTGAAGCCGCCGTACTCCTACATCGCCCTCATCACCATGGCGATCCTCCAGAGCCCGAAGAAGAGACTCACCCTCAGCGAGATCTGCGACTTTATTAGCCGCCACTTTGTTTACTACCGGGAAAAGTTCCCCGCCTGGCAGAACTCCATCCGCCACAACTTGTCCCTGAACGACTGCTTCGTCAAAACGCCCCGGGAGCCCGGGAACCCCGGGAAGGGCAACTACTGGACGCTGGATCCCATGTCGGCCGATATGTTCGAGAACGGGAGCTTCCTCCGGCGCCGGAAGCGCTTCAAGCGGCAGCACCTCCACCTGAGGGCGGCGAGGGAGGCCAGGGCGAGCGAGCCGCCTCTCGCTTCCGGGGCGCAGGTACCCGGATTGTACCGCCTTCCGGTCGCGGGGAGCAGATGCGACCCCGCCGCGAGACACGCCGCGCCCGCTCTATCGTCGCTCCTCTTCAAAAACCCGCAGCCGCGCGTCGAGGCGGCGGAGCCGCGACCCGACGCCGGGTCACGGCCCCCCCGCTTCCTGTCCCCGGCCTCCTTTCCCGGGATGTTTCCGAGCTACCTGTCGGCCCAGCTGCCCAGGTTCTACTGGGACCACCTGCACTTCCTGTAGTGCGCCGGAAACAGAGCAGCATCCTTTCCCCTTAGGAACTGTGCTTCTAAGTACTGCAGTTTTTTTTTTAATTTAACCTGAGTATTCAGAGTATTGTAATACTTCAATCAGATTCTTGTTTGTTTGTTTTTTTTTCTCAAAACGGATATTTTCTTATACTTGGATTAAAAAAAACGTATGAAGGAACTTCAGTTGTGGAGTTTTAAATCAAATCAAGCCACACATTTAGTTGTTTTTTTGTGGCATTTTTGTCAAAGATCGAAACCTAAGTCAAATCACTTCACAGTATGCCTTATACATATTTACTATGAGAAGAAAATTCAAATGGCAAATGCACCGTTAACACTATAGATAAATATAAAGATGGCCAAAGGAAGTAAAACGTCTGAAAGTCACCACTAGATATCAGTTCATGATACATAAATACAAATCTGCAGGAAGCTGTACCGGCTAAAAAATTAAACATGCTTTTTGTAATATATATATCTATATATATATATAGATATAGATATATATATATATATTACAAATCATTAGTTAGAATTAAATAGTGAATGTGAACATTGGCTGAAGGGGCCTTGGCGTTCCACGGACAGGTTTTTCTTCTCTTCAGTGTCAACATGGACGTCACATCTGGGCTGTCAGGTATACAAACCCCCCCCCCCCCCCCCCCCGCGTTTTTTCTTTTTGCTAACATAC
>CAAKHD010000832.1:12354-22803 GCA_901007705.1 Fistularia tabacaria | reverse complement strand
TTTTTAAAAATTCTACGGCGGAGGGTTGGGAGAATAAGAGGTGGGGGGGATTGAGGGGGGGGGGGGGGGGAACAAAGTACAGGGCATTTACTGACCCTGAGGCGGAAAGATTTGCAGGGGCCATATATCTTGTGAATATCACGGGCTTTCCGCACTTCCAAGAGAAGGAACGGAACGGCAGGGCTGAGATGAACAGCGTGAGATTTCCTCCAAACGGAGAGGGGGGGAGGCGCCAATGGATTACGTGAGAAGGGAAGACTCTGACTGAAGACGTTTTATCGTGATTCGTTTCGGTAACCGCGCACTTTCATTTCGGTCGTCATATAAATGTGCGTCCGTGTTGACACTCACAAACCGTCACATGAAGTCCTTTCTTCCCCCCCCCCCCCAACGTCGTAAAATGTGAGCAGGACAAATGCAGAGACTTTATTTGAATGCTCTTTACCCCAAATGCGAGCCGGCTTGGACTCATACGACCCGGGGTGATGATGTCATGGGCCTTTTTCAAACACTGAGCTCCCTCTTTGTTGGCTCTCCGAGACGTTTAGTGGCTGAAGGTTCAGTTGTACCCTCTGAAAATAACACAAGCCTTAAAGAGTATTAGGGTAAAATATGTCCAATATAAGAATTATTGGACCCAACTGGTGTCTAAGGTTACTCCAACACGCTACGCTTGCCATTAGCTGCTGTAGCCTTACTTTGCAGAGGGACATCCCATGATGCACTTCCCTTACCACACTATCCTATCTACACAAATGTCCCTTTATCGATGCATGATAGTAACCTCATCCACTGCAGGAGTCCTGCCAGACATCCACAATTGTTATTCCTTTTATGAAAATGAAAGCTGTTATTGTATAATTTCAGCTCTTAGCATGTAACTGTTAGCGCTATTGTTATCATTAGCATTTATCACACTCTTGCTTTCTATCTCGCTCGCTCTCTTTATTCCCCAACCGGTCGAGGCAGAAGGCCGCCCACATTGAGCTACTTGAGTTTGTCCCTCGCCACTGTCACGAAGCTCTTGCTTGCTCTTTGGGGAATGTTGCGTTTCTGTAGATCATTTCGAAGAGCGCGGTCCCGACCTGCTCTGCACGGAAAATGTCATCGCAAAACCGTGTCGGGATTCATCCCCATATAAATAGAATCTAACTTGACTTGGCAAACAATTCCCTTGATCTGTGGACACACTCCATCACCGCCCAACATCTGCGTGGTGTTAAAATCAGGAGAAACGGATATCAGGTGTATCGAATATATCATGTAGGCTGCAGATTAAGTTGCGATTATTCATGAAACAATTAAATCATAACATCTGGAGGTCTAACCATGGATTAATAACGTGTGATTTCACAGGAGGTGTTCCCCTTCCAAATTCTACAAAGCACGCAAAAGTTGCGATTTTCTTAAGGCTATCGCAGCAGCTGATTCACGAGACTTTAAAACGAATCTATCAACGCGTAATAGCTGCAAATAGTCAGTTTCTCACGAGGAAGCAGAGCTGGAAAGATGCAGACCTATTCCTTGCCACATTCTTTCTATGCCTTGTAGAAACATGCAGATGAATTGATTAGCACGATGGCAACCGAGTTAAAAAAAACAAGTATCGTACTTTTAATTGGAAAATGTCCCCCCAAATGTTTTCTTATGTGAATTTGGTTTGTACATTTCAGCCCATCAAAATGCCCATGCTGTAGAAATATGTATATGAGGCTCCTAATTATGATGGAAATTTAAGTTAGTGTTTGCGGTCGTAGTTGTAGAGGACCTATGATTTACATGTCAAGCAAATGGACAGAATGCTATAATTTGTTGTGAAGGCGGCTTTTACCTGAAAATGATAATTATTTCTTCCCTTAAATATCATCATCACAGAGGGCCATCATTTTGTGTGCTACGTCACGCCACGAAGCACGGGAATGAGGCCCTGCTTTCGGCCCGTGCCGGTCTGAAGCGCCAGGGACCCCTCGGAAGACACTAAGCCCAGGGATGAGGCTATGATTTCAGCTAGGGGTTCCATGAAGGTCTCCTCCAGGCCTTTTCCAGCCTGGAGGTCCGGGCTCTCTCCCTGAAATGACCAAACCCGGTAGGAGGCATTCTTTACGGCTTATCACAGCAAAGATTTGATATATTTACAGGAATGTAGAAGAAAATGAAGTAAGACCAATTTCCTGTGCAAGTCAGTAATTCAATGTAGATTCTCGATATCTCAAACCAGAGATCGTGATCGTCCGCAGTAATATCGCAGTACCACAAAACCCAGGTTGTCCCTTCTGCGCCTGTTTTTCTTGTCAAAACCAGCTGCTACAGTTCATATAATGTCATAATTTTCGGAATACGCTTAAGTTTTCTCAAAATTAACATGAAGCAAAGTTAAGATTAGGTTGAATGTTTTTTTTTCTTCCTGTGACGACTGCTCGTAAAAGCGCGTGTGTCCGGTATGACAACGTTTAAAAAACACTACGTCTGCGATTTTACTGCTTCCAGGATTGATTATGTAACGCGGCTCTTTTTGTTTTGTTTTGTGTTTTTAAGTCTTTTTCTAAAACCCCCGTAACTGTTTCCACTCCACGGTTTTTGTCATGAAAGCTGGGAAAATGTCTCCTCGCTTCCCTGGTCGAGTCCAAGGTCTCAGGAGTGGTTTTATTGCAATGCAGCTGTTGAAGAATGACTATTTGACAGCGTATTTGTTTGTTTTACAAAAGAGATCTGAAACACACATCTTGAGTCCAACAGAAATGCTTGCAAACAAGTTGCTATGAGGGAGGAACGGCCTCTTACTTTTTTCGATGTAATGCCCCAGATATGCACCAGCTTGCTCATTGCGTTTCCAGCGTTTTTTTACCGTTAACATGCAGTGACTGGTAATAACCTCCATCAGTGGCTACACGAGGCTGGATATTCGGCTAATCAGATCCAGGGGCCGAGCGATATATAATCAAAAAGACAAAAAGAACCGCTTTGGCTGGATGCATTCAGCCGTTTACAGGCCGATGAATGTGGGAAATGTAATAGCAAAGGGAAACCAGCAAACGAGTACACGCATTATAAAATGAATAAATAAAAAAAGAAATCCATTTGAAAATAATCCGTATCTATTTTTTTTTTCTATAATTCTCACCAAGAGAATGGAATATTATTGCATTTGAGTAATTGGTTTATTTCTTTATTTACTCTGGCCGAATTCCAACCTCAACAGATGGAGGTCCTGCGCCGGGCGAGCGCGGACCGCCAAGCAGAACCAGACAACACGGTGCTGTGAGCTGCGCCCGGTGCCACCCCGGAGCCTGTAAATTTCACAAATATCCCCCCCTCCTTTCCTCCCCTCCTCCCATTTCCTGGCTTCTCCTCCTTCCAAACCACCTCCTGCCTCCAGTGCTCATAAAAAGTGGACCTGACAGGTGCTGGAGACTCAAGCCAGGGGTACCGAAGAAAAGAGAGGGGCTGCGGGATCATTAATGGTTTCTGGGTTGATAATTCCTTCATTAGTTTTGGATCAAACACACATATGTTTGAGTCTCTTTTCAAATATATATATATATATATATATATTCATATCTGTGTGCAGCTGAATTCATCTGGCTGGTCTCAGCTGGATTTACGGAATAAAACTCAGGCATTTAAGTCAGCAGACTTGCACAGCCGTGGGAGGGTATTTTAGTTTCGAGAAGTGAGATGTATACGTTGGGGTGGGGGTCAAAGAAGCCTTGTAAGTTCAGCAGAATGACATCTCAACTTCTCCGGCGTGGTCAACCCTGGCCGGGAGACGTCGGTAGGAGCGCGGGGATAAGAGGGATTTTTATTCTTGTCGTGTTGACAAACCTCCCGTTTAAGTGAGACGGGCGCAGCTAAAGACGACCACCCCGCTCGACTCGGCTCCCGTAAAAGCCCTCTCATAGCTACCTCTGTTTACCAAGCCGGCCACGACATTGCAAGCAAAAGACCAAGTCCAAGTTTCTTCCGTTACCGGCGGATTGTACTTCTGGTTAGATGCTAAACTGCAATTCATTGCCAATTACATGTGTAATGACAATAAAGTACAATGTAATCTAATCTAATCCAACAACTGAAAAGAGATCTGCAGCAGTTTGTCCCGTCGTGGAGTGTCTCAACTCATTGATCTTCATCTTAACCTTCCATGTTTTAGGCCAGGGGCTCAATCTGGGAAATATCAATGAGTGTGATTGATGAAGGTCCAGGTGCAATGAGCCGCAACAGTTTGGGGGAAATTCAAACAAGGGGTGAAAATATCAAGAAGTCACTCCTCGTCCTAACCCTAACCCTAACCTTAACCCAACCCTAACCCAACCCTAACCCTAACCCTAACTCTAACCCTAACCCTAACCCTAACCCTAACCCTAACCCTAACCCTAACTCTAACCCTAACCCTAACCCAGTCCTCCTCAGTCTTCAACAGATTTGAAATGTTTTTGCGGAGACAATGTTTTTCTTCGCATCTATCAAACTTCAGATACTTGAAGTTTTGGACAACTTTTTCCAAAAACATGTCTCTCTGTGACAAACAATCACCCAAATCACACTGTATTTAAATTTACAGGCTTCAGACCAACTCATTTTACACCCAAGTCATCTGCTTTATGTATTTTGAGTAGGAAATGAATTCGGGCCGAACCTTTCCAATCGGAAGGTTGGCGGTTTGAACCCCGACTGCCCCTGTCTGCATGCCACAACCACACAGCCATGGCGGCCAAACAATCCTGGAGCCTATCCCTCATGTCATTGGGCAGGGGACGGAGTTCATCCTGGATCGGTCGCCGGTCGATCTGAATTCGACGTACAAACCAGTCACCCCGTCATTCACACGTCCGGGCAATTTAGGGCCCCCGATGAACCTTCTACATGTTTTGGGACAGTGGGAGGAGACTGGAGAACCCATGCAGACACGGGAAGAACATGCAAGGTCCAGGCTGAAACTTCCCCCCTGTCGGAATTGAACCAGGCACAAGAAACCAGAAAAGGTTCATTATTTGAGAAATTGACTGATATCAAAAATGGCCTCCAGGGCCCCAAATTAATGAATAACTGCACATTGTGTTTTGCTTAATTCTGCTGACAGCCGGGGGGTAGATAAAATTAAAACAAACCTGCTATTCGAGTAAACACTGCTTAATGAATCTGGCAAATTGAGTTTCCTGGATAAAATAAAGAAAAACTTTGATGCTGTGGGTTTTATCTTTCCTGATCTTATATTTCCACCGAGTCCCTCCATCACCCTGATAGCAGGACTCTGGTGATCCCCCACCCACCACTTTCCTATTGTTATATTTGTTCTCAGCTCTGTTCAGGAAATTGGTGACTGAGCTGAAGGTCAATATTGGATAAATATCACAATCTGTGAACAATTTCGTGAAGGAAAAAAAAAAAAAAAAAATCACCAACACATGCTCGCCGGTCCCTGAGCGCAGCAGACGGTTTCACCGAGGATCAGTGCTGTCAGCGGCCGCACAATACTAACATTCACTTCAAATAAACCAAAGAACTGCGAAGGAAGGGACGACGCCGGCGTGCAGGGGAGAGCAGAGCCGACGAGGCCGGGCATATGGTTAGCAGATTCGGCGATTTCCCCAATTACAGAAATGCGAACTTTCCTACACTTCGAGAAGAGGACGTGGAAGGCGATCCGTTTCGACTTTGGAGGGCAAGTGAAAGCGAACTCGTGCATTTTGTGAGAGCTGAAGGATGGCTCCGGGAACTTCTGCCGCTGACGGTAGCGAGGAGGGCTGTCAGATCAACAAAGTAAAATGATTTGGAAACAGGGAGTGAAGGTAAAGCTGGAAGAGCTCCCCTCCCAACAAACAACATTCACATTATTACACACATAAAGTCACACACGTGTTCACACAGGGGCCTGAACACACATCCCGGGCCCACACACACAGACACACACACACACACACACACACACACACACACACACACACAAACTCCAAACATCTGTAAGTTGTTCGTGCGGTCATATTGCTTGTGTGCGATCCAAGCGATCCAAGTCATTACATGAGATAACAACGAGCTTTTGGTTTTTTTTTTTCTTCTTTTCTTTAAGAAATCTAAACATTTTCCGTCGTGTTATTACCACGGCGTGCGAGAAAGCAACACTGCGACGGTTTCAACATCAGCGGCACCTAATAACCGGAGCATCAACAGAAATAACTTTTATTAGTTCCAGGTAACGCACTTTGCAGGATAAGCTCAGCGAGGGTGAATGTGGATCAGGGGTGTGTGTGTGTGTGTGTGTGTGTGTGTGTGTGTGTGTGTGTGTGTGTTTTCCTCGCTCGCTGACTTCACTCACAGGCAGGGAGGGTGGGGCCGAGGTCAACGGAGCCGGAGGGGGGGTTTGAAAGATCAGGTAACAGCCTCTCATAAGAAGCACACACAGAGCACAGGACATAAAAACAGTGTGGACAGGAGTCGGAATTTATATATATATTTATGAAGCTTTTATTGATTTTGCACAGCGTAACAAAGTGCATCTTTAAATTTAATGTTCTTTTGATGGCTCCACATGGGAGAGATGCTTCATCTCCGCAACGACTCCACTCATCTCCCAGACTGACAACTTCAACAGAGCGAGGAGGTCCAGAGGACGCAGAATGCACAGTTTTTTGCACGGAAAAGCCCAGACTGGGAATAATGGAGGAAAACATTACTCGTATATTCATTCATTCACTCTGTGAAAAGGGCATATCCGCCACTCAAGGTCGCAGGGGGTTGGAGCCAACCCCAGCTGCTATAGGGAGATTGGCAGGGTTCACCCTTGACCGGTCGCCAGTCAATCAGAGGACCACATATTAAGACCTACAACCATTCACTCATTCACTCATTCACTCACAGGCCATATGGAGACAACATACAACCAAGCACTCATGCATCCACATGCTATAAATATACACCAATTCATTGTCTCATTCACACGTTGTATGGAGACATCCAACAATTCACACTTTCATTCATATATATATATATATATATATATATACATATACATATATATACATATATATATATATAATCATTCTCAATCTCTCAATTATACATCATATAGACACATACAACAATTCACCCACTCACTCACTCACACACACACACACACACACAGGCCATAAAGATACATACAACCAAGCACTCACACATTCACAGTGGATATATAATACAATTATAAAAAAATATTATATATATATATATAAATTATAAATAATTATATATATACAATTCACTGTCTCATTCACGCTTCACATATAGACATACAACAATTCACTCTCTCATTCACGTCATATGGAGACATACAACGATTCATTCACTCACTCACAGGTCAGATAGAGACATACAATCAAGCACTCACTCATTCACATGTTATAAACATACAACAATTCACCCTCTCATTCACATATATAAGACATGCAATCATTCACCCTCTCATTTCTGCATCACATCGAGACGTACAAAAATGCACTGTCATGTTCACACATCACATATACAGCGATTCACCCTCTCAGTCACGTTATAAATATACAACAATTCATCCTCTCATTCATACATCGAGGTAATTTCACTTCTCCAATGAAGCATCTGCATGTTTTTGGACGATGGGAGGAGCCTCTCGCAGACACAGGGAGAACGTGCAAACTCCAAACAGAAAGACTACTTGTCGGAATCGAACCAGGGACCTTCTTGCCGTGAGCTGGAAGCGCCAACCACTGCGCCGCCATAATTCTTGTATATTCCTTTTGACCACTGCACTGTATTTTCATCCCTGGCAGTGTTTGGAAAATCAAAAAAGGCCAAATACCAACGTCTAATCAGAAGCAGAGAGTCATCCGCCGGCTGTGAGTCGCCGGTTTTCGGTTCCGGACAAACGGCTACTGTCTGCGTGTGAAAGCAGGGACAGCTGGCCGGAGTCAGGAAAATCCAAGAATTGATTTGCTCCTCCGCTCTGAGGGGATAGAGTCCAAAGAAGGAGCTTGAGAAAGGTCAAAATCGCCGTGGCCGCCACGATTATCCGCCCCTTCGGGTTATGATCTAACAGCTGCTCGAGATGTGGCGTTTGAGAGTGGCACGTCAACTAGAGGCGGCATGACGGAGGACGTGCGTGGATCAAAAAGAAAACGCGAAACAACACAGACGTACATCTCGGTGACAAAAAAAAAAAAATATATTATTTTTTCCGCGAAGTCTGCTTTTTTCGACATTTCTACGACGCCGATCGTATCCGTGTGTGGCCGGGAGGGACCAGCAACCGCGGATTAAACACGCCATCAAAGAGGGTTTACAGTAAATAGACGCTCCGGCGTGTGTGGTCTCACAGTGACGGCCAACATCTTTATTTATACGCATTGAAAATGTCATTATTTTAACTCCTACTCTCGTTATTCGGTTAAAGGAGCATCTTTAAATGTGACAAAACTAACCTTACAAGTTCCCCGAGACAGAGCTCTTCCCCTTCTTATGACTGAAAGGCCACATGAACCATTATAAAAGTCCTCCCCCCCCCCCCAAAAAATGTTTATCTCATTATCATTTCTGGTTGGTTTAAAATGGGCTGTTTGTTCCTCTAAGAAACAAACCTACCTCATTACCACTCGTAAAAAATGTTCCTCAAACACCACACACTGGACAGAACAGTGTTCATCACTGGTTTATAGTGTATTAAAGCCCTCTGCAGAGGTTGCTGAGAGTGTGCGCGCAGACACACATACACACACACACACACACACACACACACACACACACACACACACACATGCACTCCTGTGTATATAATCAAAAGTCAGACAAGCGGGGCTACACATGAAACAACTCTGGGGGGGAAATGCAGAAAAGGGAAAAGAGGAGAGGCAGCCTGGAGGATTTTTTTTCTTTTTTTTTTAGACACAATGCATCCAGTTGTCGCTGACCTGCGTCCCAGAGTACTCTCCGTTTCATGAACTACCTCTCTCTCCGTCTCAAACCACATCTGGCAGACAGATGTCCATCTCTCCACCCCCACCCCCCCACCTTTCTGTCTTTTCCCTTCCCTTCAGGCTGGCTTGGTGTTAATCCCTCTCTCCTCCACCTGGCCCAGACCACCCACAAAGCCAGTGCGGCTGCGGCAGCGGCGGCAGCAGCAAGGGCGGCGATGGCGGCCCACCAGCGGCGAGCGAGGCCTGTATCCCGCGACGTCAAGCGAGAAACACGATGGCTCACCTCAACACAGAGGCCCCGAATAAACAAATAACCATGGCGAAGTTGAATGCCGAACATCGTGACTTCTCTTCTGAGACACCTGAAATGTGCATTTCTGATATTTCTGATGGACATAGAAGCACACCTGGCATCAAGAGACAGAAGAAGACGTAAATATCCAGCAGCTGCAAACCAAGAGGCATTGACCCCCCCCCCTGCAAAGGTCAACTTGCAACTGCTGAGGAAAAGCTTCTTCTACCCAATCAGAAAAATGCCAAAATTTTAATAATATATTACTTCCTCATGACATGACGAGACGCCAAAGCAAACAGAAAGCTGCACGAATAAGGACAGAAACGGTCTTGTTGCACTTGGAAGCTGCGATATGACGACATATGTTTCCATCTAGTGGACAAATCCCTAAAATACAGATGAAATACTTTGCAAGCGTGAGAATTTATTTCTAAGATAGAAATGCGGTCCCTTTATTTTCAGCCGCACTGGATTGAATCACCACAATACAGTGACTTGAAAATGTCACACAACGATATCGATCGTGTGATTTTGTTTTGCGATTTTAAAGGGTAAAAGTGGCAAGCGGGGTATGAAAAATCGATAATGTTTCCATTTCCTTCCTGGTGGTCTTCGCTGAGGTGACCTTGACCTTGACCTTGAACTGACCCCAGAAGAACAGATGGAGGCCAGCAGGCCAGATACTGATTTTGACTTAGACCAGAGTTTAAGACTTTTTGCCGAATATTTGACGAAAGTGATTTTTCAAAAAGGGCAATCAAACAAATATAAATAGTTATAAATATATACAATAATTACTATAATTATTGTTTTCATAGCAGCAACGAGTAAATATGAACCTTAAGATTTCCAATTTGTGTAAAATTGTCATACTAAATACCATTATTTTATTCAATTAAACCAAATTACAAATGAGGTCTTAGAGACTCTTCCAGAAACTGGTGTTAACCCCATTTTTTCCTTTCGGTATAAAATTATTGTAACACAGACACACACAAATACACACACACACACACACACACGTTTTCTTCATATGACTGCTAACTTTCTGTACATTTTTTTCCAAATAACCTCTTAGATTCACCCACATTTAATACGAGAACACACACACACACACACACACACACACACACACACACACACACACACACACACACACACACACACACACACACACACACACACACAAACAAACACAGACCAGAGCAAGAAATATCCAAAAAGAATCTAATATAT
>CAAKHD010000831.1:9311-21656 GCA_901007705.1 Fistularia tabacaria | reverse complement strand
GGGTGTCCCCCGGGGGGGCGGCGGCGAATTTTTCCCCCCCGCGGGGGGGGTGCCCCCCCCCCCCCCCCCCCCGCCCGAGAGAAAGATGCGACGTTTTTGTTTTGTTTTTTTTCCCCGGTTCGGGGCTTTTGTTTACGCGGGGTGTTAGGGCTTCCAGGGCGGCGAGGCCTCGGGGCGTCACGTGCGCTCACGGCGGCTGCCGCAGACATGGCGGGGAAGGAATTACTCCGGCTCTCCGAGCTCACAGAGAGCTGGGAGGTTTCTCTTCTCTACTGGGAGACCGCTGCAGTCACAAAGCAATTTCTTCCTCTATGCAGAGATGACAAAGTAAAGCGCCGCAAAGCAAAGATTTGTCGAAGACAGTAATCCCAACCCCCCCAACTTTAAAAAAAAAAAAAAAAAAGGAAAAAAAGAAAAAAGAAAGGGCAAGATCTGTGAAAAACAAGCTGTCACCAGCTACCCAATTCCAGCTCATTTGAATAAGCAGCCCAACCCCCCCGCCCTCGGAAAAAAAAAAAAAAGTAAACGTGACAGCGTGATGATAATGCCGTGTTTGTGCCGCTGTCACTCCGGCGCCGCGCCGAGGCCTCCCGACGCCTCCCGACGCCAGATCCCCGGGAGATTGACAGGAAAAAAGGACCATCGGGGGCAAAACAGTCGAGGCGATGGTGAGGGAAAAAAAAAAAAAAAAAAGACAGCAGGGGCATTTAAATAGCTCCGGCTTATTCCTCTCAATTCAAGTTTATAATCCCTTCTATTAGCGCGCTATTTATAATTTTACTGTTTACCAGATAAGAGGGGGGAAATAAAAAAAAAAAAAACACGCCTCCGTTCTGGTCACACAAAGCTCGCGGAAGCAGCCCCACGTCGATGGAATTACCCCGAGGGCGGGGACGGCGGCGGAGGGGCGACAGCAGCCGGGTTTACGGCTGGTCACCGCGGAAACACCGGCCTTCTGCCTCGATCGGCGAGGGGTAAAACGCGAGCGTGCGCTCACGGTCCCGCGCTAACAGGCGAAAACGATACGACAATAGGTTTGACATTCGTGAAAGAAGATGGCGGAAGCCGAGCGAGACGATGCAGAAGATCCCCCCGTGGAAACCACGGCTACGACGCGACTTGAGCCTCGACAGGACTGGAAGAGGTGCATCGGCAGAGCGAGCCTGTGGCAGCGTGAGCAGGGGTTAGCCTCGCGCTAACGAGAAGCTCTCTGGAAAAGAAAAGGCTTTGAGCCCGTTCTTGAGCGAAGAGGAGGAAGAGCGAAGACAAACTCACTCTCTCCAAGGCGAAGGTGCGAACGGTGTACTCAGCAAGCGTCTCCGTCTTGAGCAGAGTGATCTTGATGTCGCCGTACATCTCGCTGTCGTCGGGCCAGTATTTACAGCACTTCACCTGCAGCCGGAGAAAAGACGGAAGACGGTTTCCGAAGGCGGCGGCAGAGACGAGGGTTATCGGTTCGACCTCCTGCTCCTGGAGACAAAGGAGGCGTGGATACGCACTCACACAAGCTTTAAGATTCGATAATGGCGTTATCTTAAACCGCTTTCCTTTTACAGGCTTTTGAAACGCCGGCGCGTTGGTCTCCGGGCGTCACGGTTTTCATCGCTTCCGCCTCACGGCGAGAAGGTCCCTGGTTGGATTCCCCTTCTGTGTGGAGTCTCCATGTTCTCCCCGTGTTTGAATGAGAAGGTTGTCTCTCTATGACGTGCAGATGAGAGGGTGAGTGCTTGTACGTCTATATAATTTGTGAATGAGAGGGTGAATGGTTGTTTGTATGGATAAGAAATGAAGGACAAAGCGATTGGTTTTATGCCTAGAAATGATTTTGTGAATTATTCAAATCATCGGATCAGAATCAGAACACTTTATCCATCCCCAAAGGGGGGAAATTGTTTCTTTTTGTTGAAAGCAGCTCCTGCTCACAGAATAAAGTAAAGAATAATAGTAAAAATAAAGAATAAAAATAGAACTCCATCCAAAAATAAAAGCATAAACTAGCGAATAATAAAAAAAAAAAAGAATAAAAATGAAATAAAAACAGTGCAGAATAAAAAAATAAAAACTGGGTACCAACGTCCCATTGTCGTCAGCAGTCAGTCCTTACCTTTGTCAGTTTGACTCCACGCTCACCTTTACTGGTTCCTCACTCATTCATTCTAGTCCCACCATTACATTACTGGTTATTTATTGAATCCACTTCAGTCTCCCCCGTACTGAGTATCATTTATCTATGTATGAGCACGTGTAAATGTAAATGTGTATATATATATGTATATATATGTAGGTATGTGTGTATGGCCATGTATGGTGATATACATGATGTATATATGTGTAAATATATGCTCGTGTATGTATATTTTCTTTCTTTTCTAACTGTGTTGTGCTGATTTATATGTTGTCTTTGTGACATCGTTCTTGTTGCGCTGCTGCGACAAACGAATTTTCCCTATGGGGATCAATAAAGTATTATCTTATCTTGTCTGAAATATATGTAACGTACACACATGTGTATTTACAAGTATTGTATTATTGTCTCCCCCCTATAAAATCAGGGAATTTTGCGAATGTCGTTTGTCTCTTTCTGACATGCAAACAAAAGAGTGAATGATGTTTGTCCCCAAACCATGAGTGGTTTTGTGTTTCTACACGACGTGAATGAGCGAGTGTATAATTGACCCGTAAAGGAGAGAGTCCAGGGCGAACGGCTAGCGAACGGCTAACAGAATATGTGGTCGCTTTAGGATTGACGGCCCTTTCCACGATCACAGAGCGGGAGGAACGCACTTCTAAACTTAGAGATACTAAAAACAATTCGCTCCAATTAGGTAACCCCCGAAGAGTACTTTTAATTTTAGAGTAAAGAGCAAATTCAACTCCGGAACACGAAAAGAGCGTCTCCGACGCCGAGGCGAGAGCAAAACAAGCCGCTCCTCTGCGTGTCTCTCACCTCGGAGGACAAAGACGAAGCAAACACAATCATCGGGAAAAAAAAAAAAGTGGCAAACATAATGAACAGGGGAGGAACAATCATTTCCACCGACACCAGACAACCAAACAGGTAATTCTTTCATTTAATGGCGGTGTTATTTGGCCGCACTCACGCGGACCGTACCAATTGTAGAAAAGGAGAGCCAAATTGGATGTGTGTCCGGCGCCGGAAAATGGTGTCATTTTAGCCGCCGAGCTAACGTATTACTCTGAAAAGGACGGTGTTTAGATACTGCCGGTTATCACGGGAGGTGGAAAACCAAAAAAATAGCGCGCCGGTCAAGCCTCAGAGATACGTCTTTTTAGGCGCTGCAGGTATTTTAAAGCACATCTAATCACATCCATCATTACGTTTACGGTGTGACAGGAGACGCGGTCGGGTAATTGTATGCGCTCGCACCTCTGGAGCCCATTAATGACCTCTCCAAAGATACCCTCAGCGTTGTTTATGCTTCCACCCTTGTTTTTTTTTATTTTATTTTTTTTTATGTCAGCCCATTTTTTTTTTTTTCTATCTGGCGGCCGTGTTTATCGGCCTATATTCCCAGAACATACCGAAGGGTTTGGAAAGTAAGAGAAAAAAAAAAAAAAAAAGGAAGGGCTTTGTTTTCTTCCGTGGTTCGCCTCGGCCTCGGCGGGGCTCGGTTCTGTCCGAGCGCCTCGCAACTCATTATTGGATACTCTTGTTTGTCTAATGCGTCGGGAAAAAAAAGGGTACTCGTGCGCGGAACCGCGGCGACGGCGAGCTCTTACCCGTCCCACCTCCACCAGTTTGGTGATCATGACGATGCTGAAACAGTTCTCCTGCCACACCATCCGCCAAAAGTCATACAGCGTCTCCTGCTTCGGTCCTAGGAGACGGGGAGAAGATAAAACGGAGACAAGGCAGCGTCAGAGGCCGCCCTCTGAGCCAGAGGCCTCTCGCTGCGGCGAAATCCCATATTATCGTGACCCGAGTGTCCTTCCTCGGATAGCAGTGTTTTTCTGATCTCTCAAGATCAGTAAATACGGCTATTTGGCAATTCCAGGCAGAGTGAAGGGGCAACGGGTGACAAAATCACAGCGGCGGCTGACAAGGACCGTCCGGAGGACAATCAGTCGCTCGTCGTCAACGGAGGGGGGAGGAGGACGTTTTTGTTAAGCTTGGACGACGATCGCTCGGAGAAACAAAGAACGCCGACGGCCATTTTTTGTGTCCTCTTCGAGTCCATTTCCGCGAAGTTCCATCAGCGCGAGCGAGTGGGAGATAAGCTTTGCCATGGAAGGCGTCGACACTTTATCGCTCCGGGTGCTGAACTCGTACTCTTGAAGGGGCATCGACCGAACTCCGAGTATCCCGAGAAAATCTTCCTTCTTAGTAACCCTAAAGCTAATTTCATCGGCGCGAGTGACCCGGTGAAAGGACAGCTTTCTTATCAGTTCCGGTCGATTATTAGTTCGATCGCAGGTTGAGTCCAGAGCAGCAGATAGATGCGCCGGGGAGTGCGCCTGCTCCGATTGCTGCAAAGCATCGACAATTGAGTAAGTGGCCGTGGCGGCGGACAAGCTCTCCTGAAAAGGAACAGTGTGTTCAGCGTACGTCATTGTGAATGTTTGAGTCAAAAAATATGTCACCGTCTTCTGTGATTGCGTGAGCGCAGGAGAACGGAGGAGAGCGAGAGAGTGGGAGGCAAAGCAGTTGGACCACTCTCCTCGATGCCTAATGGGCAGGAGAACAAGCAGACAGCCGCTTAACAGCAACGGTGACGGACAAGCTTGACAACAATGGCCGCCCCGAAGACTCAGTTCTGTCGAGGTTGAACAAATGACCTCGTAATCGCCACGTCTGGGGTTGTCGGTCCATTTTCCCCCCGGCTGAAGGCGTATCTTTACGAACCGAGAGGTTTCTGGTTTGAAAAGTTAAATCCTTTTGCTCCGTTCTTTTTTTTTCCCAAATAAACCGACGTTACCTTTTTCATCTGCTCCTGAAAAGGGGACGCGATGAGGCTAACAGTGGCGGACACGACGCCACGCCTGCTTTTGCACCGAAAGCCGACTTGCACTGATGCACTGTTTGGGATTTCGGGGGTGGAGTTACAGAGTTTCTGGCACCGGAGTCCAAAGGACGGGTTTTATCAAGTTTCATATTTCTCAATTTGACTTATTTAGCCATGTATTTGCGGTAAACTGGTTAATTTTTAATGTTACAGGTGTGACCGGAAAGCCGCCAAAGAGCTGAGACAAAGAAATATGAACATTTTATTCACATATTTTTTTCTTTGCCCATGACGCCGGCTGTAACATATTATATCGCACTTTAATCGCACGTAACCGCTCTGTTTTACACTCTCCTGGATTCTGCGGATACTTCAGGTTCATTTATGCTAACGCCACGTCCATAAACGGGCGAACCGTTTCAAACTGTGAGGCGATACATCCACTAGGGGGAAGTGCAGAGGTCGGTTCCGCGTTCCATTTCCGACAATAGCGAACACGGCGGTGGCGGAGGAGCTGGCGATGACGAACCCTCTGAGAAAGAGACACAAAAAGAGGCAGCGCAGTGGGTCGGTTGTACCCGTGCCAAGTTGGCATCCTGTTCTCTGTTCTCTGAGCATACCGCGCTTCCAGCGGTGCGACTCTTGCGAGGTCCCCGAGAAGGTACGGAATTCCGCGCCAAATGAATGCAGAGGACGGATGTAACGCAGGGCGTAAATGAACCTTGAGACTGCGAGGAGACGTGCAGTCGCATACCATCACTTTAGCCCATGTGCTGGCCCCTGATGCAAGCTGGGACGCTCTCGATGAGGTTCTGCATGACTCACAGACTTTGTGCCACGTTATGATTTTCACCACGTCAAACCACGCCGGATTTTTTTTTTGTCTTTCTTTTAATCGAATGCGCGTGAGGAATAATGGGGGCAACGGGAAAGGGCTTCGAGCCGAAAGACGTCTCAGCAAGAGAGGAAGCACGGAAACAGTTCATCCTGAGACCAGCAGAAGTTGTGGGGTGGAGTTGCTGACTCATTCTCTCAAAGAGGGAAGGGCTTTAAGGTATAAAACCGGTGTATAACTGACATGACGCACCACGTCAGACGTGAATTTATTGAATTTATTCATCCTATCTGCACCTGCTGCTTTTTTGCACTTCTGGTTCGATGCTGCAGTGCATTTGGTTTGCCGTGTACTCGTGCAGCGTGATGACGATGAAGCTGAATCGAATCTAATGTCATCCGAAAGGCTCGGGTTCATGTCTACCGCGCAGGAATAAACTGTCCTGCTTCAAACTCATTCGAGCGGCTCGGAGTGTTTCCGAGAAGACTCTCCTCTCTCCGCTTTCAGACCCGGACTTCAATGTTTTAAACAACATCGTCAGCAAAGAACGGTTCAGAAAAGCGCGCTTCTTTCCCGGTAAAGGGATGATTTGACGCTCAGAGCTGGATTTTAGTATCGACGGCGGAAGGGCGGGGCTTCCACGCGCCGATGTGACATTTAGCCGACGGACTAAAGCTTTTTCTCGCTGGAACGATGCATTTAATTTTGCACGTCAGGCGAAAAAAAAAACAACGAGAAGCCACAACAAACGGGATTAATTACACGGCTCTTTAGAGACGTCAAACACGGCTTTCGCAGGTCGCCTCTGCGCCCGGGCTAATCAGCCAGATCATCCAGGATTTATTACCTACGGAGCAGAGAGGAGACACCTTGCTTTTTGTCGTTGCCTTTTTTTTTTTTTTCCCCCCGCAGGGGTACTCACCCTGGGTGGCAATGAAGTGGTTGGATCGATGGTAGCCCTGAAAGAGAGAAGAAGGAGGACATGCAGAATAAGTCATCTGTAGGCACGACCGAGTGGGAGACTCTCGCCCTTTACCTCCAGCCTTCTCTGCATTCTTTCCCCCCGTTGACCTATTCCCTTCGCGACCGCCTGGCAATCACGGCCCGTGTTTTTCGCTGCCGCCTGACCTATCGCTAACTCTGTGGCGTCATCGAACTCCGAGTCGTCACGGGGAGTTTAAAGGGAGCGAATCCATAAAAAGAGTCGTCCCGTTCGGCACGGAGGCCTCCGGCGGCAAGTCTGGCCGGCTGACGGGACGGCGTCTGAATTCCTGTGACACTTTAATAAAGATAAGATAAAGAAAATAAAAGTGCAGAGTCTTCAATTTCAGGTGTCTGATTTATTTATCGAGCTCGGGGTGCCGCCTCATAAAAAACAAATCAATTTTCCCCGCGAAGATGCAATATGTGGTACATCTGAGATGATGGATTCACAAGCGCCGGCTGCGTTTTCTTCAGACACCTTGCATTATCGCCTCCCCGCCCACCTCCCGCCGTCAAAAGCGGAGCGGAGGAACGTCCCGCACGGGTTCAACGTGAACGGACGAAATCATCGTTAACACGGAAGATCCCGAAGACAAACGTCTGACGCGTGCGGCGATGCCTTCAAAGACCCCCTGGATAAAAGGACGTGTCGGACTTCGAAAGGGATGGAGGTTTTCGTATGATGGACGCGGGTCGGATGCTGATCGACGATGACATGCCCCCCCCACACACACACACACACACACTTGGAAAAACAAGACACCAAAAACAACGACGACAACAACGACGACAACAACGACAGGAACGGAAAACAGAAAGGAAAACAATGAGCGTCCTCTCCACACACGACGAAGACAAACCCGAGCGCGGACACACACGGGAGAACGTTCAAAGGAAGTCCTCCTGAAAATAAGCACCGCTTCTCTGACCTGAGGTGAGAAACAGTGAGTCGCTGCTTGTTATGGAGAGTAAAAATAAGATTAGAAAAAAAAAAACTCAACCTGAAGAAGCTCCCGTGAGATGTGTCTTCGTCACAGCGAGAGGAGATACCGGATTGGACAATTTAACATCCCACGACTCTCCGGCGCGTCTGTGGACTCGGGCGGTCAAAATCCAGGACGCTCGCAATTAACGGCGTCACCCGACCGGGATATTCTATATCGCAAACACATGGGCGAGTGATGTGTAAAGAAGGAGAACCGAGGACCTCGGTTTCATTTCGGTGCCTCCAAAGAAACGCGACTTTCCATCTTGAGAGCCCGTCGGCTCTTTCTAATCGTTAATTAGCACGAAGCTGCAGAGGACGAGGAAGAGGAGGAGGAGGAAGAAGAAGAGGAGGAGGTTTTGTCACAGCGTTTTAACTCCCCAACGATTCCACGCGCGCCTTCGTTGCTAATCCGAGTTCACGTGTTGGAGGGCCCGGGCTTCGATCCGATATGAAACCTTTGGTAATTTTCCCAGGCCGCCGCGGCGCTCCGCGTCGCGTGCGCACACGCGGCGTCGCGGGACGGCGAGCGACCGCGACCCCACGATTAATCCCGACTCCTTCGCCGGAGGACGAAGCTGAATCGGAGCGAGTCCGGGACTCGCGGAACGTTCGAACCGGCGCCGCCCGTGTTTCCGTTCCGTCGATGCGACGCGTTTGTCCTCACCGCCGCCGCACGATGAGCTGATTTGTAACCGCTCGGATAAAAAGGGACAAATCTGAGCAAGAGATGGATGGCCGGTGCTGTGAGGGCCTCCTATACATAATTCCTCTGGCTGAAGCCTATTAGCGCGAATGGTACCACTTCTCCCCTCTTAAGGGGGTTACCATGGCAACTAAACTTCCCCGAGTCCCGGCCACTTATTAGAGCTAACAAAGACAGCGGGGTCTTCTGTCCGGCAAAGGAAAAACCTCTCCCGGTGTTCATTTGGAATGGCAAGCTGAAAGCGGATGTTTGGCTTCCTTCGGATGCAAAATGCGCACAAAGCTGAAACACACTGACTGAGCACTCGTGGATAAAGGGGGGGAGTGGAAAGAGAGGAGGCAACTGGGGGTGGGGGTGGGGGTGGGGGGACGAGAACAGAAGGGATAAAAAAGTAAAAGAAAAAAAAATATAGAGTGATGGCAGGCAGAAGAAGTAGAGGTGAAGTACTTACTTCCCTGTTAATCCGAATCTACAGGGTCCGGGGGGTTGAGAAAACGGGGAGGGGAGTAGAAAAAGAAAACATATAGGCTAGTTAATGATAGACGTTCCCGGTCAAGAGCAGTTTTGCTAACAGACAAGTGGGAAGAGGTACATCCATGTGTGCTTTGGAGGCGAGAGAGCAGAGCGCTGGGTCAGAACTGAAGCTACAGTCTGCAGGGCCTGCGCGGACCGCAGGATCGGACGGCGCGGCGCGCGCGCGCGAAATCACGCGTTCGCGCCAGCGGTCCTGTCTGTGGACGCTAAGCTACCGCGTACTTTAATCCTCCTCCTTCCTCCCGATGATGCAGGGAAGCGTTACGGCGGTACCACTTGCTTGGAGCTGTCCAAGTTGCATCTGTTTGCGAGAACCGTCCAAAGCCTTCCACGTGCTAAGCTAATCCCCTCATAGACCAAATGAAAAGGGTTCCACACTGGGATGTACCTTGTGGAATCCTTCGCAGTAAGCATACGAGTCGCGCCTTTGTTCGGGCAGTGGGAAGGAAAAAACAAGATGCCTGGCACCTCCATCGAGCTGATAGGGAGCTGAACATGTACTACCAGACTCCAAGTCAGGATATTTTACAGGTCGAACGGCCGGCAGAGGTGCGACAAATCACGGCGATTGGGTGTGATAACGCCGGCGGTCGTGTAACGGCAGGAAAATATTTCACCCCCGCCCTTTGGAGCAGCAGTTCAGGTTTACTTCCAGCGATAAAGAAGCCTCGCGGAAAGAAAAAAAAAAAAAAAGGCACCAGATGGGCAGAAGGTGACGGTCATCACTTCATCGTTTAATCCCACTTTCGATCTTTTAATTCTTGAATCGGTGCCGAGATGTTTTGGCCGGCGCGCGTGTTGCTTATATTTTCACAGATAAGCAGCAGCCTCACCGCTAAATTAAAAAAGCGCATCAACCGCATGCCTGCTGGTCAGAGGCTTCCCCGAGTCCTGGAGGAGGGTGATATAAGAATGCAATCTCACTCTTCTTTTCCTTCAGGGGCCACAGCCAATCATCTGCCTCCATCTAACCCTCTCCTCTCACACCAACTAACTTCACGTCCTCGTCCATAAATCTCCTCTCCGGTCTTCCTGGAGGCCTCCAACATCAGCATCCTTCACCGCCCCTCCCCTGCACGTCCAATCCGTCTCGGTCCGACGTTTATCTCCAGAACATCTGACACCGGATCTCCCGCCTGGCGGTTCCAACCCCAGCATCACTCCTCTGTCCATGACCCGACCATCTCAGTCTGGCTTCTCTGGCCTTCTCTCCGGATCATCTGCCTCTGATGGGACTCATTCCTGGTCATCTCCATCCTCCTCGCTCCCAAAGACAACCTCCGCATCTTCAGCCCCCGTTTACACGACGTTTTTCGGAGGTATCTTTCAGTTGTGGGTCGACCACGAGAGCATTGGTGGACTCCGGAGTTCTCCGTTAGTTTCGTTTAGTCCATTAAAAAAACGAAAAAACCAGCGCCAACTACTGGCCGGGCACGAGTACGACAGCCTTCCCGGTGAACACGTGGCCTTCTGCACGAGTGACGGGAAACGGAAGTGAAAGCTATCGCGCAAACGGGAGCCTTGGTCTCTGCCGGTCTCCGATCCATCCACGCCAGGACCTCGTCCCGGCACTTTTGACGGTGATTGAGCTTCGTTTTCCGTCACGGTGACATTCATTTCCTTCCGTCACGTCGGGCAGAGGCTCATTTCGACGCAAACTACACTCAGCTGCAGCCGCGGAGGGCCGGGAACTGCAGGGGTCTGCAGAGCTTCCGGCAACCCAGCCGGATCTGCTCTTGGAACTCAGCCTTCTCTCCATGACCTCCTCCGTGGGTTCTCTCTGAGTTCTCTCGGCTCATGTTCTCTCCATGCTCTTGCCTAACCCTAACCCATAATATGGCTGGGTTCCCTCCTTCGTTCCCCGTGTCCTCCTGCACGGGTTCTCTCCATCTTCTTCTCCATGGCTTCCCCCCTCGTTCCCCTTCATGTCCTCCCGCCTGGGTTCTCCCTCTTCCCGTTTCCTTCCGTCTTCTCCTGCCTAGCTTCTCTCCAAGTTCACCTGCTTGGGTTTTCACCAAGCCTTCCCGCCTCGGCTCTCTCTCCGCCGTCCATGTTCTCCTGCCATGTCCCCCTCAGAAGCGATGCAAAATGGTAACACCTCGTCGTTTCATCCAATCTGAATTCGGACGTTATGAATTAAAAGAAAAGAAGCCACCACGTCTGAGGGGGTCGGCTCGGTCCCGCGCCGATTTCACCGACACCTGAGCGTCGCCTTCCCCGGCGTGTCCGCGGCCCCCGAGCCTGGAGCGCCGACGCCGACCCAACCCGACCGCGGGGCCTCTTCCTCCTCCTCCTCCTCCTCCTCCCGTTCTAATGAACTCCATAAAAGCGTCTCAACCCCCGGCCATTCTCTTCTGAGAAATAACAGAGGAAATAAAGTCCTGCAGTGTCAAGCATTTCCAAGATACGCTGTCGTCTCCGAATCAGAAGAGGACTTAACGCCCTGAGTAATTTCCTCTTCAGGAAAGACAAAATATTATTTTAGAAATAAACTCCTGACGGAAGCCGGATGTCCCGGCCTCCCGCGAACCTGACGCAGCGGCGCGTAGCTAAATAAAAAATAAATTAAAAGGAAATAACACCCGCGGAGATAAAGGAACTTTAGCGGGGACGCGAGGGGCGGCGGCTCAAATCCGACGGACCCGTGAACGTCGTGAACGACTCTTCTGGATGGATGGGAACACATATGGATGAAGCCGCGTGAGACACATTTGCGACATGTACATGTATTTCATGTGATCGGTGAGAATGTTTGACGCCCGTTGCGGAAGCGTGAACGCCGGCCGGGACTCCGCCCTTCCCTCCCTCCCTTCCTCCCTCCTTCCCTTCTTCCCTCCCTCCCCCGCAAACCCATTCACAGATTGAATAACATCAATCACCTCGATTTAATTCGGAGGGATTTGGTGGCGACTCTCGGAGCGGTTCATCTCCCGCCCCAGCCATTAAGTGCGTTTATTCCGGTCTATTTTTTTAATAAAAGTGATGGGGGAGGGGCGTGGGGGGTTCGCCCGGGGTCGAGCATCTGGCGCGGGAATCGACGGCGGCGCCATCTGGCCAAGCGCGGCTAAGAAGGGGGCGTCCGATTGGACGGACGCTCCCAGGTAGAAACGGGCCGGCGGGGGTGCGAGGCGGATCGTCGGCGTCGCGTTTCAAACAGATTAAAAAAATAAACGAAGAACGGACGGAAAAGCACTCACGTCGATGTAGTTGGCGTTGATGTAGTCCGAGTTGGGGTCTCCCAGGAGAGGGTGGAGCTTGACTCTGTGGCGGTCGTCTGAGAGGGTCCGGAATCGACCGACAAAAGGGGCGGGGGGGGGGGGGGGGGGTGGGTATTATC
>CAAKHD010000829.1:100629-123429 GCA_901007705.1 Fistularia tabacaria | reverse complement strand
TCTCTCTCTCTCCCACCCTCTCTCCCTCTGTGGGCGAAGCGCGTGAGGCGGGATGTGTATGTGTGTATAAGAGCTCTGTGTGTGTGTGTGTGTGTGTGTGTGTGTGTGTGTGTGTGTGTGTGTGTGTGTGTGTGTGTGTGTGTGTTAAAATAAAAAAAATAGAGACACTCCATGATACTTGGTATTTGCTGGTTTGCTGTTTGTCTCAGCTGTCGTCATCTGAGGCCTCTTGCTGTGGTGCATCAGGAGCTTCAGTGCAGCATTGAGACATCAGCCCTGGACTCGTTCCTAAGGTAACGCAGACTGATTATAAACAAAAACATGATACAATCCATTTGTGCATTTGTAAAAACAAATGAAAATAATACTAGGAATTGATCCAAACGGTGAATGTAAATACATTCAATACCACAAAAAGTCTTAAATATTTCACATGAGATTACTAATATTTTCCAGAATATGAATACTTTTATCAGCTTAAGCTGCTTTTGACTGAAATGTAAAACAAAGGAAAATCAGTTTATTTTCGTAGCTTTCTTGCAGATTAGAAAGTAAGCTGTTGCTGCGAACTGACTGGAACGACCCCTTTCCCTAAAAGTTTTCTGTGTTTCAGTCACATTATTTACAGTTTAACTTTTGGATGCCCGCTCTGTCCCTTTCTCTTACAGTGTGTCGGGTGACCTTACTGTCCTCACTGTCCTGGCCCTGTGTCTGTGTCTGTACATCCCTGGCTTGCTCGTGTGTAGAAGGTCTGACGTTGTCTCTGGGGGGAATCGGACAGTTCACTATCTCACCGACAATTGTCCTCGGGACCCGTATCTCTATGCTGTTACCATCCAAACTGGCCCCTGGTCTACGGCCAAGATGAGCGCAAAAGTAATGCCTTCATTTTTTTCCCTCAAAACTTTAATCCCGATTAGTCGTTTCAAATCTGGCTTTTGGAGCTTTAAATCCTTAAAACCTTGAACACAGTCCTTTTATAGCTTTAAAACACTCTAATGCAATAAATATCATCTTCAGGTAAGTTCATCGTCACCATAAATGCTTTCTCTGCTCCTCTAACTAGACTATGTTGCTACTGTTGGGAGGCAAAAGATGCAAAGTCTTTTAGCCAAACAAATATACATGCTAACAATACATTTTCATTTACACATTTTATTTATTTAGTTCTTATATTTTTTTGTTTAATGCCAATTGAGTACAAATGAGCGTTTGTTTCACAACTGACCTCAAAGACAAAATTAGTGATGGAGCAATACAGGAAAGACAATCTTGAGAGTCATCAGTTGTATGTAAACATCCAGTATTTCTTTTTTAATCTTGATTGATTATTAAAAAAACATTTTGACATCTGGAAGTTTCATCAGATCAAAGTCAGCTAAGGGCGAAAAAAGTAAAGACTTGTTTCTTACCGCTCATCACAAGTATTGTCAGTTCTTCCAATATTGCTTTCAAATGACGGTCATGGATGTATTCTGTGTGAAGTCCGATGATCGTTCATGAAACATTTACAACTGTCATTAAACGAACGTGATCCGTGTTCCCAGGTTTACATAGCACTCCACGGTGAAGATGGCCTCTCGCAGACATGGGAACTGCAAGTCCCAGGATGCACACTTTTCCGGAGGAACTCTCAAGATATTTTCATACTTAGGTTAAAGCCAAACTAATTTGAGAAGATGTATAAAAAAAAATTGTGTGTCACATATTTCAGAAACCAGGAGTGGTTTCTGAAATATTCTGAATTCTAAATGTCTTTTTTTAAATTCTGATTTATTATGGTTATTTACCCCAGTACTGCAGAAAACTTGGGTCAGGTGCGGGGTGTTCATGTTTGGCATGACAACTCAGGACCTGCCCCAAACTGGTTCCTCAAACTAGTGGAGGTTTCCGAGGTATTGAGAGCTTGCATGTTTATCTCTTTGCTTTCTCTTGGTTTGATGTTTACACCAGACATTTCTTTCATCTGCTTTTCATACAGCTGAGCAGTGGCCATACAAAGAAACAGTCATGGCTGTTTGTGGGTCAGTGCTGGTTGTCAGTGAGCAAAGGGGACGGTCAGGTGGAGAGAAAGCTACGAGTGTGCACACGTGTAATGGGCTTTACAAAGGTATAACACACACACACACACAGGCACACACATACAAATACCACGGGTGTGGAAACTCAAATACAAAATAAAAATCCAAATTTCATCCCTCATGGCGTTTCTACCTGTATGCTTGCAGATGTTGCTACTCAAGCTGCTCGACTTCTTGGCAGACTTCCACATCTGGATATCTGTGTGTTTCTGCCCCTGCCACAGCTCATTCACACACACGCAAAGGCTGAGTGTGTGTCTGCTGCTGCTGCTGGGATACTCATTTGTCAGTGCAGTAATTGTATCGCGAATGGACGAACCTGTGAGTCAAAAACTCCCAGCTGGCGCAGGAAAGCTGTAAATACGCCACCTGTAATGCTGCAGCTCCTTTCTCTTTACAGGTCCCGTTTGACTTGGGAATTATTGCTGTGTCGTCTGTTTCCGTGACAACAGCCGTGTTAAGTGTGGTGGCAGTGTTGCCCGCGGCAACAGTGATATCTCTCCTTTTTCGCGTGCGTGAGGTGAGGCTTATAGGGTCAGGGTTCCAGCATGTGGAGGAAAAAGAGAGTAATGGTGAGGATCGTCATTCAGGTTCATCACACCCAGGACTAAAACACTGTGTCTACTATTCCACTCTTTGTTCTGCTGTTCTGTTTGGTTGTTTTAATTTAAAATATATTTTCCCCTCTTCCTTCTCCTCCCCCCTCAGATGCACTTAGAATCAGTGATAATTTATTAAATCTCTCCTTGAGGAAACTACAACCGTTGGAGTCCTGGAGGACAAAATACCAAGTAACACTCTTCTTCACTCTCTCTTCCCTGTCTTTGTTGTAATTACAAAAAAAATAACTCGTTTTTATTTTTGCTGAAGGCCACAGGCCAGCTCTCAGTGTCCCAAGAGGATCAGGCAATTAAAGACCGACACACTGAAAAAGGGTTGGATTCCATCAGTGGAAACAGTCACCCTCACGGCATCCTGAGGGATGGGGGTGGGAGCGCAGCCCCTCAGAGGCCGTTGGATAATCAAGCAAATGTGGAAGCACTGTCTGAAGACAGCAGGGGTCTCCACACCTTCAACAAGCCTGAGGGGAGGTGGATCCGACCAGCAGGGCAGTGTTCCCACCATCTGGCCTGGACACTGTGTCTGGTGTTGTCTGTCTCCTGCCTGGTCATCTCTGTTGTGCTGGGATGGAGGTATGAGGGACCAGAGACGGGGAATTATGTTATATCGGCTTATAACACTGTCCATAATGTCACATCTGTAACATTTCTGTCGGTTGTGTGTGTCTGTGTGTTCTGATTGCTCAGGTTCAGCAACAGCAAGGCTCTGCTCTGGATACACTCACTTTTCCTCTCCTTATCATTGTGCATCTTCTTGATTCATCCTGTTTTGGTAAATCAAATGTAATTAAAGGTGTAAATAATAGTACAATCCCTGATTATTCCAAATTGAATTTTCATGTTTTTTTTCTTTTAAAATATAATTATTTGCATTAATTCTTTCCATTGTCCAGATACTTGCAATGGCTGTAATTGTCTCGCTCTGGTTCAGACAAAGCCTAGGCTTTCATGATGTCTCCGGAGTCTCAGGGATTGAGAACATGACTTTCAAACCAGACATACAAGAAGAGCAGTCTAGCTGTGCCTCCCCTCAGGAAAGATCTTTGAACCTAGAAAAGGTAACGGCAGCAATAATTCATTCAAAGTATTTCCATCATGTTCTTGAAAAAAATCTGAGTTATCCGTATCCGATTGATAGCAGCTGAGAGTTCGCCAGCGAGCCCGGTATCTGCGTCTTGTCCGTCCACCCATTCCGGACAAACTGAGGTGGATGCGAAGGCAGTTAAGAAAAGACGCTTTTATCCATAAAACACTGAGGTATGTCCGTGTTTCCGTATTTGTGTGTGTGCGTGTGTATTGTTTGCATGTACCTGTAAAGAATGTTCTTTTTCTTATGTCGTTCAGGGATCTGACTATCTGTGTCTCCATGCTCCTCTTGATGCTGTGTGTAATTGGCAGCCCCTTCAGTGACCATTATCTCCTCAACAAAGCTATTCAACAACAGTTTATAGGGTAAAAGGACACACACACACATACACACACAGACACAGTTTGTCTTGTTTTCTGCTACAAAGATGACACACACAAACACACACTCAAATCATATTGTATCTTTCAGCAGGGTTCAGGATAATAGGTTTATGTCCATACGGACATATGAGGACTGGTGGAGGTGGACACACACCAGCCTGCTTAATGCACTGTATAGAAACTCATCAGCTAAGGTAAAGGTTTGCTTCAGGCTCTGCAAAGAAAATAAAAAAAGAGTTGTGTCTCATATCTGTTCACGAATTTAGTCCGATTTAGAAACGTTGGCCATTCTATGTCATTTGAAGGAGAGATGTTAATTCACATTTCATGGAAACTGATTGCGTTTTCATGATTCAATAGTTTGATGGGATTTTTCGATCGCACATCTTGATCGGAGAGCCAGTCTTACAGAAGACAGGGAAACCTTCCGCATGTCAGTGCCAGGTAAAACTAATATACCCCTTCAAGTGCCACTTATTTCATCCACAATGTTACTTATAATTCATTCATGATTGTTAAAACGTTCTACTCTGAAAGAGTAGACCAAGCATTAACAATGTGAAATGCTACTGTGTTTTCACAATAATGGTTTAATTTCAGTGTCACCTTACAAATGATTTCGTGAATATACATCTTGATAGTAATCAGAATGAGAGGATTAATTGAAATTAAAAATTGCTTGAAAAAATGTGTACCATATCTATTTTTACTGGATTAATGGATAGTTTTACTCCATCCATTGAAATTGTTAAAAAGTAAAATGTAATCAGTGTCAGGCTCTGGTCTCTATATTGCATCTCATCGTCCAATTAATCAACCACTACAACAACTTTGCACCTTCGAAGTGCGTCTACACACATCGCACAGGCCAGAAAAGCTCACAAATTCATCTGTTACTAAGTCACACTGAGTAGATAAGGGCCTTTCTTATGTTCTCTGTGTAAATTTGACTGTGGACATTTTGTGTGTGTGTGTATGTGTGTGTGTGTGTGTGTGTGTGTGTGTGTGTGTGTGTGTGTGTGTGTGTGTGTGTGTGTGTGTGTGTGTGTGACTATTCAGGTCTGTAGTGTGACTCTTGGAAAAGAATGTCAGCTTTTATCGTCTGAGAGCATGGCATCCACTTACCCACCCTCAAATGTAATTGTTACTATGGAAACATCTCCAAGGACATGTGGTCCTCTGAGCTGCCACTCAGGATGGAGTGCAACATTTAGCCTCGGCAAGACAAAGTAAGAAAATCACACAGCCCCGCAGCATCATTATATAAACTTCTCCAAATGAGAATTTTATGCCTCTGCAGGTTTGATGCCGCATCCAGACTGATGGCGCTGCAGGCGGGCGGCTGGCCGGGAAGAGGGACGGAGGCGCTGATGGTGTGGTTCACCTTGTACTGCCCTGCATCCAGCTCACTCAGTGCTGTGACCCTGTTTGCAGAGCAGAGCCCCGTTGGTGCCCTGCGGCCCTCTGCCGAAGTCCAGTCTGTTTGGGTGTCTCATATTCCTGCTGCATGGAGCTACGTAGTTATGGTCTGCCAGGTAAAATCAAAGAAAAAGAAAAAAAAAAAAGCCTATTAAAAATGACAGGACTGACACTATGGGATAAAGGACACATTAATACACGTTCACATGCCGCTATGTCTTGTTATAGCTTTTACACAGCTTTTGTAAAACTTGCATTTTTCTTCCTCTGCAGCTCATCTTCTTCTTCCTGTCACTTCTGAATGTATTTCTCCAAATACATTCAGCAGGACAGCAGGGGCTGACGGGTTACATACGGAAACCCTCCAACTGGCTGGAGGTGAGTTTTTTGACATGAAAAAAGATACATAGAAGAGGAAATAATCCTTTGAACATAGCAGTCAGTCATTATCTGACTGCAGAGAAACGCACACACTTGGCCCCGCTGTGCACACACCAGTGCAAACAAGATCACAGTGACCTAGCTGAGAGGCTAGGGCAACCTGCAACTGTTACACTTTTAACTCGGGAATAAATGGACAAAAAAAAACAACAAAAAACATCTGAAGGTCAATGCACACAGTATGGTGATACCTGATTCTAATTTACTGCTGTGACACTCGAATGTTTTGTCTCTCTGCAGGTAACTCAGCTCACAGTGACTCTGGTGTACTCCATGAATTGTATTTGTCACTCCTCTGGCACCGTGGAGGTTGTGAAGCGGCTGCAGAGACAAAACTATGGACATCATGTGGATATAAGCCTCCTGGCCAAGAGAGAGCAAGTGAGACAAAATGAAAGAAACTGATATTGTTCCTTTTTTGGAATGTACAGGTTTCTTCACTTTGGGCTGTGATTAAAGCTGAATTTAATTCAACATTAATCCACTTTAAAGAATGCACACCAAATGGGGCTTATAATTTCTGCAGGACCAACCCTTAACAAATACATGCGAAAGCTGACATTACAATACGGGAATTAAAGACAACAGTAACGACTGCTTCCACTGATGTTAGCTCTGTGTCTGCAGGACATACGCTCCTTGCAAGGCATTTTGCTCTTCCTCCTGGCCGTGAAGTGTCTAAGTCTGTTGAGTTTCAACGGGACAGTAGCTGTCGCTGCCACACAATTCAGCTCCACTATGTTCCACCCAATGGTAAACACACACATACACACATAGAGACGACACGTTAATTCCAAACAAGACTTTCTGACATTGTTCTGTAAGAAAGATAGGAGTTTAGAAATAAATATTTATATACATACATACATCCATATATATATATGTGTATGTGTGAGTGTGTATATATATTCAAGACCTGAACGCATCCTTGTGTGTATCCTTTGTTACTTTTTCTTCTGTTTGTTTTAACATAGTAGGGCCAATGGAAAGCTATTTTTTTCACATCATTACAAATAACTGAGTGATTTTCACAAATTTACATCATTACTTGTAAATACATATGAAAAAAAAAACACCCAAATAAATAAATAATAATGTTTTCGCATTACAAAAACATACTAGACAATCTAATTGAGCTGTGAATCCTTTTGAGCAGTGTCTGTAAAAATAAGATCATGCTTGTCTCAAAACAAATGATCTTTCAGTCATGAATTCCTACATGGTGTGTTGGACTAGTGTCATTGTAACAATTTCAGTTACATTCCTTTAAGAATTTGTATGCGGTATTATATCGCTAGATTTTTTCAACGCTGTGATTTACAGTATATCTGAAACCCATGACCTTCTACTGTCTTAGATTTCAAGCGCTACTCTGCTGCTGGCTCTCAGCTCCTTGCAGACTGTGCTACAACCGGGTTGGAATTTCAGAGGCGTCCTCCTTTCAGGACATGATCATCCTCTCTGCAGAGTAATCTGTCTGTCCTTCACTGTTATTGGGATAGCAGTGGTATGCTTTTTAATGTTGACATTGTCTAACTAATAATATTCAAATTGCATGTACAACTTCTTTCATAACAGTCACTATGTCCCTTGTAGGTGAGGAATGCAGTTTCCTCCACGATGAGAACTGCTAAAAGATATCCAAGCAGGAAGAAAGTCTTCACTTTTGCTGAACTCACTGGCTACGTTAGACGGAAAGTTTGTCAGTTCATTGGACATCACAGACACATGAGGGGTGATGAAGAAAGGACGGTGATTCATTGACCAGATCTTCAGATTCATTATTCTTTAGTGTAGAGAAGTCAAAATGTTATGCTTTCATATGGGATCACTCAGGGTTACAAAAGATAAAGTAAACCAGTCACGATTTCTCACAACTGACTATCCCGTTTCGTTTTCAGACTTACTACCTTGAAGAGTTTGACAGCTTAGTGGATGAGCTGTTGTTCAGACTCAACGCTCTGTCCGACAGCCTTCACCTCACAATGCCTCCAAAAGTTCATTCCTGCAGGGAGGTAGGCCCTCTCCTCTCACTCAGCCAGGAGCTCATCAACATGGACTCACAGGTACAACCACCCATGGATAGAATGCATCCACCCCTATATGCATGCGCTCAGACACCAACACTGGAGGGTGAAGCCACACCTGGATATCCCCCTCTCAGGTACTTAATGGGTTAGTTGTACTTTTTAATCACATAATATAATCAAATGCAGTTATTTTCTGATATCTAATTTGTTTGCTGCAGAGTTCCTGTGCAGCAAGACCAGGGAAAAGACGTTTCCTGTTCTGATACGCGTTTGTTGCCAGTCAACAGTCAGCATGCCAGAACTTTGAATAAGGGAACAGAGCAGCAGACTGATTCAAAGGGACCAAACCTCTGTTCCCTATCAAACTCAGGATCTCTTATGCTTTTGAGAAGAGAGCCAACAGGACAACCATGGCTGCATTCAGGTGAAGATGATGCTACACAAATAATGATAAGAGACACTTGTTTGTTCTATAACCACGGTAGTTGTAAAACAAAGGATCTACTAACCAGTATGTCCAGATGTGCAGATACAGTAGTGGAGGTTATGATCCATGAACATCCTGGAAAGTTGGAAAATATATCAACTTTGAAGCACAATTGAAGTATGACAGTTCTGGAATTGAATATTTTGCAAAATATTTTCATATTTTTTATTACACTTATTATAATTAACTAAATTAGTGAATTGGGAATTGGGACCTTTTTTTAAGCAAAGTTGTTGGTGTTACCCCTTTATTACAGTTATAACTGTCAATGATAATGTCATTTAAGGTGCCAGGATTTTTCATTTCATTTCATTGTCACCACCAAAATTGTAAACAGAAATAAAAGACTGTAAAAAAAAACAAAGATCTTAAGCGTTTTCTGGTCATTACTTGGCAACCTCGTGTTGTTTCACACTTTTCCAATTACATGTTTTTTTTCTCATCCTTCGATTTGATTTTATTTTGTTTAAATATGTGTCAATGCCTTGAGGACATGGACCCCGTCATTTGAGTTTTCTCTGTGATTACTTTCCCCACCTTCAATGTGTAAATTTATGTATACAACGCAACAAAATTAGACGTTCTTCATCTGTAACACAACATTTCACAGATTAAACATCAGCCTTTATTACGAAAACGTTCAATAAAACGGGCCAATAGCACGGTTCAACGTTTCACCGTAATGAATTGAGTGGCGACTCGTGATTGGAGGTTAGTCGGCACAAAGGACCAATCAGAGCGTGGCAAGTCAGACAAGTTCCAGACGGAGGCGGCGGTTTTGCGTCGTGATTGTAGTGAATAGATCTTGAGGAGCGACCAGCGGAAGGCGATAACAAGCCGCACGTCGGTATCGATCCAGCGGGTCACGGCGGGATTTGGATGACATTGGTCGGTCTCCGGAGCTGACAGCGTCGGGTGAATTACGTCGTCGATACCGGGTCGAACCTGCACTGGGACCATGAGGAAGCTTGCGCTGCTGCTCGTCGTCCTGCTCGGCGTTGCATATTTTGCCAACTTAGCAAGAAGTGAAGATGGTACGTGTGATATTTTTCCTCCACAACTTATTTATCACAAATTTTCCCGCGAAAGTACCGCGAGCTTCGGCTGCTGTTTTCCTCCCGGTTCGCATGGACACGGGCGAAACTAATACCGGTACCCGGGCTAAGTTTTGAAGTTATGTGTGCTAGCAAGCTAACCCTTAAGGGTCAGCTAATGTCAACATTAGGCCCTACCATGCACACTTGCTTGCTTAAGAGTGACCCTCCAGTTTCCTTCTCCTCCTCCCAAATCCAGTATCACTCTCCACAGTTTATCCCCAGTTTTATCACCTACTTAAAACTACTCTATCCCCGCTACATCCCCACATGCCGTATATGCACATCTGCTGCATTATCGCCTGTGCTCTGCTGTCAGATGTCATGGAAGAAAGCGAGGGGACCGAGGAGGACAGCGATGACGAGGAGGATGAGGATGAAGAGGATGACACAGAAGTGAAGGAAGACAACGGAGTGCTGGTTCTCACAGATGCAAACTTTGACACCTTCATGGAGGGGAAAGATACAGTCCTGGTTGAGTTTTATGCTCCATGGTAAGCCTGTGCCCTCCAGCATCAATTCAGTGTTTTCTTGTGATGAAAGTTCAGGGACTGTGCAAAAATCATCCTCTCTGCTCACTGAGATTTTACCCTGCCCTAACAGGTGCGGCCACTGCAAACAGTTTGCACCAGAGTACGAGAAGATCGCAAAGACTCTGAAGGAAAACGAGCCACCCATCCCTGTGGCCAAAGTGGACGCCACCGTAGCCAGTGATGTGGCAAGCAGGTTTGAGGTGTCGGGTTATCCCACCATCAAGATCCTAAAAAATGGAGAAGCTTTGGACTATGACGGGGCGAGGACAGAGAGTGGTATGAATATTTTACAACACTTGTGCCCCCTTTTTTAAAATATTTTCTTAAGGGGACTTAAAATAGTTTGAATTTACTCTTAATTGTCGACTCTTTGCTCGTTGTAGCCATTGTTTCCCGGGTGAAAGAGGTTTCTCAGCCAGATTGGAAGCCCCCACCTGATGTAACACTGGTGCTGACCAAAGACAACTTCGATGAGACCATAAATGAGGCGGATATAATCCTAGTGGAGTTCTACGCCCCATGGTAAGCCAGCAGTGGAATGTCAAAATAAGTGTAACCAGCCTTATAAGTCAATTAACTGCTCCCCTATTGAAGACCTGGTTTGACCTGCAGGTGCGGCCACTGCAAGCGTTTGGCTCCAGAGTTTGAAAAGGCTGCGAAGGAGTTGAGTGAGCGCTCTCCTCCTATTCCCCTGGCCAAAGTGGATGCCACCGCAGAGGCAGACATTGCCTCTCGATTTGAAGTCACTGGCTATCCCACCCTCAAGATCTTCAGAAAGGGCAAGGTGTTTGATTACAACGGACCCAGAGATAAGACCGGTAGGTTTCACGTGCTGTCATGAGAGTGCAATGGGTTGATCTTTGATCGGTCTTCAACAAGCGTAGTGTAACTTTTTTTCTATCTAATGGCAACACAAGATGCTGCGTTTAGCTTAAAAGCTCCTAATGAAGTGAATTAATTAGCAGAGGTTTACAGTCAGACTGTTACAAAGATATAATGCATTACACATTTTGAAAGCTGCAGTTGACCATTATTTGACAGCTGTTTGATAAAATTACTCCGCATCAACTTACCTTCAGCCGAGATTCAAATTTCTGCATAGCTGTTTTTTGACTGAGTATCTATTTAGGCTATGACATAAATAAATGTATGGCTTGTTTCAGAAATAAACAATAACTCTTTGCAGAAAGGAACAGATTTGTTCGGGGTTGTTTTTTTTTGCCTAAGTAAAAGTGTAAATGAACCTCGTTCCTCAGGTACCTCAGGTACCTCAGTCACATCTCATCCATGCCTCATCTCTAGGGATTGTCGACTACATGGGTGAGCAGGCTGGTCCTCCTTCCAAGCAGGTCCAGGCTGCAAAACAAGTGCAGGAGCTCCTTAAAGACGGCGACGATGCCGTCATAGTCGGTATCTTCTCCAGCGAGCAAGACGCAGCCTTTGAGACCTACATCGAGGCCTGTAAGTAAAACCTTCGTTTTCCAGAAGCCCAGACCTGGAGGCAAATCAGTGGAGCAGCAATCTAAACTGTCTCTGTCAAGTAGCTTGATCACCCCCCAGGGTTTCACATATGTGTAAAGCAGTGCAACATTTAGAAGGCTCCAGGTTGTTCCATCATTATCATTGGTAACTTATATTTTGTACAGTACAAGGATTTTAATTATTTAATTTAATAATTGTGATCTCCCTGTGTTAATGCAATCACAGCTTAACAGTAATATTTAGTTATTTGAATTTTTGTTAATTTTTTTTAAAGTTATTTTTTATATTTTTCTAAACATCAAACAGGCTTTAGGCACTTAGATGTTATGATCCCAATACTACAGTGTTGTATTTAGTTCAACCACTAAGTGTCACTCTTCACTCAGCAGCTGCCCCCTGATGAACCACCACAACAGGCACATGTAAAGCCTCTCCTTCTGAGTGATTAACTTACATAGAAACCAAGCCAAAATGACATTATTGCCTTTTGTCTTTCAGTGTGTGCACTGTATTTTAGGGTTTCTTAAATCTGATTCGGCAGAGCTGCAGTCTGTAAAGTGGCATGTACTTAACATGGAGAGTCTTTAAAGGTTGAGCCACTAATCAGCTGTCTCACCCCATTGTGGCCTGCAGAAGGGGATTTGTTTCAAAGTTGGAACAGCTTAAATGTGCTGATTTTTGCTCCAGAGACAATCAATGTTTCATTTCATGAGATTTTACAAATTTAGAGTGAAATTTCCACTTCTTAAAAAAAAATATATCAATCAACCAAACTGAGGTTGTGCAGTTTGGACTTGAAGCAGGCAAGTGGTTGCAAAATTTCCTTTAACAAAACCACACCATGCTTTTTTCTTTTTCTGTCAGTTAATTCCCCAGTTATACTGTACGTCAATGTATCAGACCCCAAACTTTTTTTCCAACAATGTTTGGTTTCCAAGTTTCATCCTTACTGTAAATTAAATCCCCCAAATACTCATTTAATTTATTTAGAAAGAATAAGAAGAGCAAATGTAGTTTGGAGTACTGCCAAATAGTTTATTAGTATTGTATTGACACCGAACGCTTCAGGTCAGTTTTGGCTTTAGAGCCTTATAAACAAACACTGCTCCACTTTCAGGTCTCCATCCTGACGTAATCACTGAAATATATATAGATAGAGATAGATATCTTTAGATATATATATAGATATAGATATAGATAGATATCGATATCTATCTATCTATATCTATCCTTCTCCTTTCAGCCTCAGCAGTAACCTATACACCAGCATTTGTTACATAATTGCTGAGTATGGGTGTAGAAAAGTGTAGGTTTTTTTAATTTTTTTAAATAGGCCCTGTTGAAAAGCAATTTGGAAAAAAAAACCAAATCATTCTCCAGTTATTGATGTTATTAATCTTGGACTGGGATCCAAAGGAAAGCCACTGCAACTAAGGAAACTGGCTTTTAACCTTTATGGGTGGGGGGGGGGGGTGCATTATGTGCACAATATTTGTTTAAATAGCTGAAGCCAGATCATGTCATGGTGATAACTGAGTCCAGAGAGAAACATAAATCTAGACTTAAGAATTTAATAAGGTCTTCTAGAAAACAATTTTAAAATTGTGAATGTCTCTGTACCATCAGGATCAATCAGCCAAGGTGTTACATGTTTCTAATGTCAACAGCCCTCTGGCTACAGGTCCAGTATAGTCAAGTTTGTTGCTTTTTCTCTGTAAGAACTTGATCTTTGTCTTAAGCCATGGGAACAGTAGTGATATTTTTAACCGGTTGTGCACCATGAAAAAATTCCAACAGATATTAAACCTGTTTCATGGAAAATCCATCCCAGTGAATTGTCAGTTTTCTATGTTGTGATCTTAGGTTTCCTGCTTCTTGCACATACTGTGAGTCATTTCTTCCCCTGATGCGTGTCTGGCAGGTAACATGCTGAGGGAAGATTTCACCTTCCGCCATTCCTTCAGCTCTGAAGTGTCCAAAATGCTCAAAGGTTTGCCTGGTCAGGTTGTTATCGTTCAGCCAGAAAAGTTCCGCTCAAAGTATGAACCACCATCAAGGACACTAACAGTGAAGGTATTGTTCTCATTTGAATGGGCCTCATGGAGTAAATTGATCCATCTGAGTAGATCTGTTACTTTCCATGTCTGTAAAATATTACAGTAGAAAGTCTTCTCTTTCTACCTCACAGGACTCGACAAAAGTGTCGGAAGTACAGGAGTTCTTCAAAAAGCACACAACTCCACTGGTTGGTCACAGAAAACCAAGCAATGATGCTAAACGCTACTCTAGCAGACCGCTGGTGGTCGTCTACTATGGAGTTGACTTCAGTTTTGACTACAGGAAAGGTAAGTCCTCTTACTTTGGTTTTAATTCAACTCCGTGTGATTAACTGTGAAAAACAGTCCGACTCAACCAACAGACCTTGAAGGTTTGAACAAAAGCCAAATTAAACAATACTGTTCTTGGATTTCATGTTCAGCTACACAGTTCTGGAGGTCCAAGGTGCTTGACGTGGCCAAGGAGTTCCCAGAGTACACATTCGCCATCGCGGATGAGGAAGACTATGCAGATGAGCTGAAAAGCCTGGGACTGAGCGAGAGCGGAGAGGAGGTCAATGCGGCAATCCTGGCAGACGGAGGCAAAAAGTATGCCATGGAACCAGAGGAGCTGGACTCTGAGGTGCTACGGGACTTTGTTGTCGCGTTCAAGAAAGGCAAGTATTTTCCTCTTTCATTACTTCTACAAACTTTGAAAAATGACGGTGTACAAACTAAATGGTGACACCCACACAGCCTCACTTATGTATTCAAATTGTCTGCAAAACTTAACTTGCACTTTGTCCCATGTATTAAAAACTAACATTTCCTGTCTACAGGGAAGCTCAGCCCAGTCATCAAATCCCAACCATTGCCAAAGAACAACAAAGGACCAGTTAAGGTTGTGGTGGGAAAGAACTTTGATGAGATCGTCATGGATAGTGAGAAGGACGTCTTGATCGAGTTCTATGCTCCCTGGTGTGGCCACTGTAAAAAGCTGGAGCCGGACTATCTGGCTCTGGGCAAGAAGTACAAGGTGGAGAAGAACCTGGTAATAGCCAAGATGGACGCCACAGCCAATGACATTCCGAACGAAAATTACAAAGTGGAAGGCTTCCCAACAATATACTTTGCCCCAAGCAACAGCAAGCAAAATCCAGTCGTATTCCAAGGTGGTGACAGAACAGTAGACGGGTTCAGCAAGTTCGTGGAGGAGCATGCGACAAAACTATCACAAAAGAGGGACGAGCTCTAAAAAAAAAAAAAAAACTCTTTAAACGAGCATACAAACTCTTAGCGCACTGGGATGGTGTCCCCAGGAGAAGCTGAGGACGGAGCAAAGCAATGTTACTGAATTGCCACGATTGTAATTTTCAGTCATTATTTTTAGTTTGTTCATTCAGATTTTTCATCTTTGTTTCTAAAGGCATGTGGGCACTGAAGATTGACTTCTTTTTAAATAAAACAAAATGATGGCTTTGTTGCCAGCGCTCCTAATACCACTGATAGTAAACCTGGGACTTTATTTCACAAGAAAGACTTAATATTGCATTCACCTTGTCATGAATAATATTTAATTATTTCATACTTTGTCTTATTTTGGCAGTTGGAGAAAACAAGGTTTGAAATAAAATAATCCATAGCCATGGATTTAGAATGGAGATCAGTCAGCATATATCTCTTGAATGGGCCTCATGGAGTAAATTGATCCATCTGAGTAGATCTGTTACTTTCCATGTCAGTCAAATATTACAGTCTCTCTACGATATAATCTGGTTGGCAGAAACTTTGGAAAAGTGCATCTTATCCTTCAAGTCCATTTTCACAAAATAACTAATTGAAAACCTAAATTAATATTTTCCTTAGCTGTATGTACAGCAAGTCCTCGGTCTCTGCTGTGATGACAGCCTTGAAGCTAACTCGTGGTGAAACTGCATCGGCTATCACACTTAAAGGCACTTTAAGATTGCTACTCTTGATAAGCTGGTAGATGATGGTTATGCAAACTCTTGCATAAAGCGGCTATGGAAGTTGGCGATCTTTTCCAATACCACTTTCAGCTTCTCAGTCGGAGGTAAGATGGTCATCCTGGATAGAGGAAGAGACAAAAACAAGGTGGTGACCTGACTCTTGGATGTGTTTAAAATACATCTTAGATTTGAATGTCAAACAGGACCTTAAGGGTGGGTTGCCTGACCTTCCAGAAACTCCAGAAACTTGTAAACTACTCGAAACCAGAATCCAAATACCTCTGAAAGTATTCGTGTGCATACCAGCACAAAGGGACCTCTCAAACTCCATTGACATTCCTTTTCATTTCTGTTTGTAGAAATGATCTAAGCCCCTCACTTAGTTTATGATAGTTTAATCCATCGATTATCAGTATGTATTTGCCCTGGTGCATCTTTATCTGTGATGGATAATGTAAACAGAGCTTAGACACAAAATTGAAACTTGGTCAGATTGTGATCTGAATAGTAATTGTAATTTTCATGGAAGAAGTGGCTGACTTAAGAAAAGGGGTCAAAAAGGTGGCTAGTAAGTAATAAATGGTAGAGGCAATTACTTTTAAATGCTGCCACTTTACATCTTCATGATGAAGGTGGATCACCTCACAGCTCATTAGAACTGATGAGAAAGTCATGGGTATTTAATATGGAGATCCCACAGAAAGGCGCTTTGACTGATCAGGTGGAAACATGTCAAACTCCATTCTTACCTGTTCTTTAGCTAGGAATCGAGCTGTTGAAAGACCGTATCATTTCCTGGCACTAACTTACATGTGGAATTCCTAAACATCAAAACTATTCACTGGACATTAATGTTTCAATAACAGCATCCTTGCTGCACCAACCTAAAGTGGAAAGTTCCCTCTCTCTGTCCAAATCCACTTCCTGGCACCAGGCAGATCCCTTCGTCTTCCAGTAGCCTCAGGCAGTAGTACATGTCTGGTACTTGGCCCTCCTCCTGGGGAGAGACACACACACACGGACACACGCGCACACACGCACACGCACACGCACACACACACACACACACACACACACACACACACAACTCAGCACTGAGCCATTGCCTTCATAGATGAATACTACTGTGAAAGGGGCATGTGTAGAGCGGACCTTGGCCTTGTCAATTGCCTTTTGAGGGATAGAGATGCGGGGGAAGGTGTACATGGCCCCCTGAACGGGGTTACAGGTGATCCCAGGTATTGTGTTGAAGATCCGTTCAGTTAGCTTGGCTTTCTTGGCCAAAGCATCCAACACGGCAGTGCGCTCCTGGGGGGAGAGGGGGCTATTAAAATAAAACACAAGAGCCCCCTTCAAAATAAAACAACCTGTCATTGACATGTCTGGGCTGTCACGTGCAAATAGGGTATTAAAAAAGGGAAAAAAAAAGGTTTTAGCCTTGTTAAATTTTGTCTAATGTAACATAATACCCACAAAGGTTGAAGGTAGAAGTGCATGAAATAATCTAATGTCACTGTATAAGGTGGCGTTAGGTTCCCAGTTGACCAATATTCTCATATATCAGGATACAGATTTATCATATTTGATCATTTTACCCATCAGTTATGGAAACAGGGGTTTTTGACTGACACAGTAAGTGTGCAAAATGATAAATATTCTTTGACATGAAGTTGTTCTACACTGCACTGCAATGACCACCTTTCAACTGTGTTGCTTCCCACAAGGACGACATCATCCTCAAGTCCGCAAATGACACCGCAGTGATGGTATGCCAACAGGATGGATGTTGCCAGTCTGGGGTCATGGTGTGAGGACAACAACCTCACCCTCAACATGGACAAGACAAAGGAGACAATGGTGGACATGAGGAGGGAGAGGAGATCTCCTCAGCCACTGTTCATTTGAGGTCATGAGGTTGAAAGGGTGAGCAGTTTCAAATACCTGGGCTCACATCAGTGAAGACCCCACCTGGTCCCTCAACACCACACAGATGGTTGGGGGCGGCGTAGCACAGGAGATAGAGCAATTCTCCTCCTGTGTCGAAGTGTTGCTGAGCAAGACACTGAACCCCTAACTGCTCCCCTGGCGCTGGTCGATGGCAGCCAACTGCTCATGGTTCATCCATGATGGGCTAAATGCAGAGAACGAATTTCCCCACGAGGGATTAATAAAGTATACATTATTATTATTAGGAGGGCTCAACAGCGGCTGTACTGTTCCGAGATCCTCAGCAACTTCTACAACTGCGTTTTTGAGAGCATCTTAACAAGCTGCATCGACATATGGTGTTGCAGCACCACCACTCTGGACCACAAACGCCTGCACCTACTGGTAACGACTGCAAAGAAGATCACCAGAACCCGTCTGTCTTCTCTGCAGAGCATCTACCACAGCAGAGTCCACACATCGCCATGGACCACACCCATCCTTGACATGGACTGTTCACACGCCAACCCGCTGGCTGACATACCTGAAGAACTCGTTCTGCCCAACTGCCATACTTTACAACCAGCACAGCCAGTGGCAGGACTCAACTGACTGTAACTTAACTGACTGCATACAACCTGCATCTGCACTCTGAGTCTCACACTCAAAGCTGCACTCAACTTTAACTTGCACATCTTGCCAGCACTGTTTACATTTCTGTGTACTGTTTGCATTTCCCTGCACTGCTAGATCTGGTTACTTATCCATACTTCTCTGGATGTACTGAGGACGGCAAAGTAAGAAATTCGTTGTACAGGTGGGGAACACGTTTCCAGACTTTACAAATGATAATAACACTTTGAATCTTGGATCTTTCAAAGCCGGAGACTCAAATTCAATGGACGCACCAAAGAAATGCCAGCAAAATGAGCGCATATATGTCACCATCATCATGTTCACTGAAGAGTGTGTTGCCAAATTTGCTGAAGCATCAAAAAAGTCTCCATCTCAGTAGCATCTCAGGATCACTGAGTGAAATGCAATGTGCGCAGGGTGTTGACGGGTGCATATCAATTTCATCTTCTCCATACAATGGTACAAACAGGGTCAGAATGTAATATCTGTGTTTGTCAGACCTTTATGAATGTGTTGTAAGAAGGCTCATCTGGCTGTGGAGGGTTGACCACAAGGTCAAGGAGAGCCTGCCCGGGGACAGGAGGGCACAGACGCACAGAGACCAATTTTATGAGTTGGGCCTTCACTTCAGGGTCCATGTTAATCACCTCCATGTAACCTCCACGGAATCCACACCTGACAAACAGGGTAAAATAAAAGGTTAAAAAAATGCTAAAAACACTGTTAATAAAAGATAGTTACAACTCAACAACAGGGACATTAACAGAAATAAGAAAAACTCTTTCAAAAGTGTGAATAATTAAAGAAATTGCTTTCACTTTGTATAGTATGGAATTCTAAAAAAATACACCTAACTTACGAGAGCATTTGACAAAAAGCGTGTGTTTGTCCAACCACTTACTCTCCCATGTAACATTTGGAGGTGGAGTGGAAAGAGGCCAGCTCCACTGTGCTGGAGTACTCGGGCCCCATCTCAAACAAAACCTTCTTAAAAGAGTGGAACTTACAGCCCTCTGCATACACATTATCCTGGTAGACCTGAAATGGGGGGTGAGAAAAAAAGACACCGTAATACAGGAGGCTTTATCTAAAAAGTCAAACAACTTCTTGCCTCATACATTATAATGTATGTATTATGCTGCATTATGGATGGAACAAGTTAATTGTTTCTGACAGGCAACTGCAGACAGTATAACAGTATAATGTAAAGCTCGTGATCTGGGTGAGTAGCAGAGGATTGTAGGAATAATGTCGGTAAATTACCTCGTCAGCCATAAGGAAGAGGTTCTCCTCTTTAGCGAATTGGATCACATCTTCAATGCACTGTCTGCTCTGAACCTGACCTGTCACAAACGACAACGGAAGCCTGGTTACTATTCAAAGCTGTGTCTGACAATGGTGGCAAATGTTGCTGTAGCTACATTTCAGGGCAACACTTGTTCGTAATTTCGCCATTCACACAGAAAAATTGCATCAGCCTTTTTCATCTCTCTCTGCTCAATGCATGCTGTGTCTTTTAAAGTGGAGCAGCTGTGAACCTAACACACACCAGTTGGGTTTCCGGGGTTGATAATGCAGAGGACCCGGGGATTACAATGCTGCCGCGCTGCAAGAAGCGACCTCTTGAGCTCTGCAACATCCAGACTCCAACAATTGGCCTCGTCCAGGTAGTAATTGATCTGCACAGCACCCAGGTCCACCAGAGCTGCTGAGTATAGTGGGTACTGGGGGATAGAGATCATCACTCCGGTACGGGTGGGACCCTCACCGCATACCAGCAACTTCAGCATGGTCTGCAATCAAGAGGTGTGGAGAAGAGGAGGAAGGGAAAAAAAAAGTTATTGAAAGTACTAAAACAGCAAAAGAAACCAAACGAGTGAAGAGAAGGAACGCCCATGAAGGAGTCGGGTAGGGGGATTTCATTACTCAACTTTAAGGCCTAAGGGGAAGCTACAGAAAAGTCAACACAAATAATACAGAGTAATTAATCCAAATGTCAAGCAGTTATGTGCATTGTTCACAAGACAAATATCAAGTGAGGAGAGAAGGAATTTACATCGGGCCAGAGTCTGTGAGCTCGCTGTAGCATGTAGAATATTTTTACACCGAGTCGGTAACATAATATCTGGAACAGTGTTGTGCGTCTCAGTCCAAGTCACGTTGTTTTTATCCCATTGACACAGCCAACGTTTTTTTATGAACAGATTGTTTTTAGGGTATTTCCCCCCCACACACACATGTCCAGGTTAGACCGCTGGAGGTCCATTAGCAGACACTCCATTAATTTGACAGTAAATGAAATAGATGGCACCTGTTACAGCATTGAAAAATAAATGGTAAAAATAGAAAAATTAAAATGCTAACGTCTGATCTGCTTTAAATCACGACTAATTCTCCCTTTGCATACACTGCACTAATACACCAGTTTTTTTAAACAAGATATGACAGTGAAATGACTGGGGACATAATTAGTCACTCTGTTTGGATGGCTAAATAACTGACTGGGACCAGTTGCAAAAACTGATGACATCAAACAACCATGTGTGGAAAGTATAGGCAAAACAAGTTGGAGCTGAACACTCCATTACACAGTAGTGGAGAGTGAAAATACAGTATCAGAGTCAAGTGAGTCAATGTAGTTAAGAGGCCTGATTAGCATTAAAGTGGAGAAAGCCCTTCTAACAGTGTCAAAGGTCTGGAGGCAAAACAAGGGCACAGATGTGCAAAGTACAGCTGAGTATATTATTAACAGCTGAATAAATAACAGATTCATGGGTCAGTTGTACTCGAAATGAGCCAACAGTGTAGCACTGAGGAAAAGTATTAGCCAGGACCATCGCTAGAGAAACAGGGCGAGCTGAATATTTTGTACCACAATGGCATCACTGGCTCCGGTGGAGAGGAAGATGTTGTCAGGGTTGGAGGGGATTCCACCATCCCTCTTCTCTATATAGCGTGCTACATCCTGGCGGATGCACTCAATGCCCTGGCTGGCACTGTAGGCACCTGGAATGTAAATGAACTCTGGGTTAGAGTCCAGTTTATTTTCGTCAGACGCATCCGGATAAATTATCAATGACCAGATAACTGTGGGTGACATGATGCTTGCGTAGAACTGAAACAATTGGTTGAGTGGGGAGGAGGTGTCTGACCTATACTCTGGCCTCCACAGGCCTGGAGAATACGTCGTGCTCTCAACTTTGCGTCCTCTGGGAACTTTTTGTCATCTAAGAGTTCGGGGTAGGAACACAGGGCCAAGACCTTAAAGAAGACACAAAACATTTTACTGCACAACTGACATCAACGGGCGTCCTGACATGCATGATGAATGAATGACTGCATTAAGGTTAGATTTCTGTGTGGTGGATTGTGATGAATGTTCTACCGCTGCTGCTTCTTCAACGTCAACTAAATTGGGGAAAACTGAAAAAAAAAATAGTCACCCAACCTGTCTGAGAAACGTGATTGGTTTCTGACCCATGGCATGGGCATCACCTATGTTGGCCTTGATCACTTCTGTAAAAGGTTTTTTGACACCCTGTAAAAAATAAAAACAGATAATCAGGAAAATTAGGAAGGAAATTAGGTGTATGAGGAAGACAAGTCATATAGCAGGGTGTAATCATTCAAATTCATGTGTCACAGCATTATTATACAACAGCATGTACCTGAACATGAAAATAAGAACATGTAGAGTCAACACAATAAAATTGTGACAGTATGCAAAAGTGTAGGCATCTTGCAATGACATAAAACTGTTATATCCTGACAGACATTTTGGAATAACTGCAACATTTTGGCTTCCTGAACCAGAACACACGCAACTTATCATTTCCTGTTTACCCGACTGACCTTGTTAACCTATGAGATGATAAAATTGATTGTTTTATTTCTACCCAGGCTTTAAATTCTAGATGCTACCTTCTTTTAAAACATTGAAGGCAATCGGAATCCTCAGATACTGATCATTTGGCTTAATCCATTTTTATCTGTGCTGGTCACAAACATGCAGACAGAAGACCAGTGTCACATTACCCTAACCCCTGTTATTGTTTCCAGTTGATGGTGCAGCATGTAAATCTAATATGGGGCACTTACATTCGGGTCACAAATTTACCCTTTGCTCCTCTCATTAACAATAAATGCATCCTCTTTCATAAGCCTCTCCTTTGTTTTACAAAGACTCTGGCACAGAGTCCAGTTGGCAAAGGGCCTATTGAGCAAACTGAGCAAACAAACATAACCACTCTCAACAAAACTTAGCTGAACACATTGATATGCTTTGGGCAGGACTCAGGACGCACGCATGCACGCACGCACGCACGCGCGCACGCACACGCACACGCGCGCGCGCACACACACACACACACACACACACACAGACACACAGACACACACACACACACACTGATACTTTAGTCCAGTTCAGAGCAAGTGTGTTTCAGTCAGCCAATCAGTTCTAGAGCAACTGCACTGTGAGTGTGTGTGTGTGCGTGTGTGAGTGAGTGAGTGAGTGAGTGTGTGTGTGTGTGTGTGTGTGTGTGTGAGTGAGTGAGTGTGAATGTGTGAGTGAGT
>CAAKHD010000829.1:70031-90999 GCA_901007705.1 Fistularia tabacaria | reverse complement strand
CCCCCCCCCCCTTGCCCCGGGGGTCGGGTTCACCCCGCCGCCCCCCCCCCCCCCCCCCCCCCGCCCGGGACGCGAAGGGGGAGGGTCCCCCCCCCCCCCCCGCACACACACACATCCTCCACCCCCCCCTCCAGTCTCAATCAGTGCGCCGGCGTGCAGCCCAGGCCGCCCGCACCAGGATGCGGGGAGGAGGCTCCCCCACGTCCGTCACCGCGATCGTGACTCTCCTCCTGATCGTCATCGACGTGGTGGAGGCCAGCGGAGAATTCTGCCACGGCTGGCAGGACGCCCAGGGCTCCTGGAAAGAAGGCTTTCAATGTCCAGAGAAGATCGACGCGGAGGACGCGATCATCTGTTGCGGGAAGTGCGAGCTGCGCTACTGCTGCGCCAGCGCTGACGCGCGGCTGGACCAGGGCAGCTGCGAGAACGACCGGCGGGCCCAGGAGCCCGGGGCCGACGGCAAAGACGGCAAGGACTCCGGCGCGGGTAAGAAACTCACAACCCGACTTTGAAATTAATGAGGGGAGGGAAAAAAAAAAACAAACAAAAAAAACACCCACACGCACGCGCACATGCACACTACACTACCAGTGTGCGCAGTGAGCTGCGTCTGCAGCCTGTTGGCAACGACAGCTGCACGGGAGACAGCAGACTCCTGCAGAAACAGTTAAGTGCATTCACAAATGGCAAACTGCGTTATAAATAGCAGTGTTTTTTCTGTTGTTGTTTTTGTGTTTTGTTTTTGTCTTGTCGCGTGGGAATCGATCCCATCCCGGGCCACGCTGCCCACCCCCCCCAGCCCACGGGGATCCGGTTTGGACATGACCGGAACTCGGATGATGTCCATTAATACTAGTGTTTGGTATCATTTGCTAACAGGATGGGGGAGGGGGTTAAGCCCCCCTTCGGCAGCCTGTCTCTGTGCTTTCTAGGGATTCACCCTTAGACTGAGAGAAGACAAAGTTGTACTTCCTGCAAACAATATCGTCCACCCCCCGCCCCCCCCCCCACACACACGTGGCTTCCATTCAATACTGCATTGGAACTGTCCTCTACAAATAAAATCAGTTTATATCAACACCTGGAAATATGAGCGGGGAAACGAAAAGGAATTATCAGGACAACTTAAAATCCCATTTGGCCTGGATGATATTGTGCCCCTGCTTGGATTTCCGCCTCCTAATCTGTCATTTGTTGAGACTACCATGCCTTATCAACGCAGGAAGAAGTGTATACATTTCACCCGGTGGCCTCCAGCCAGAATAACTTATGAGAAAATCAGATTTTTTTTTCTTCCCCCACCCCCCTTTCTTGTCTCTAAGATGTGTTTCTTCATACCAGGCCCAGTTCTATCAGTGTACTTCAGTCATTTTTCATGTGTGCATGGGTTATAAATCACCCCCGGCAAAGATACACACTGTGATTTCAATGAATAACAGGCAGGAAATAATTAATGTGCTGAAACATGAAGAAACATATGGTATTTAGGAACAGGAGAATACCCCCGTGGGAGAGCCAGCCAGCCAGGCAGCCAGAGAGACTGTGCCCAAAACAAGAGCTTATGAGAGAGAGAAGTTGGGGGTGTGTGTTGCTGGTTCTGCAGCCGGGCTGCTAGAACTCAACAGCAGCAACAGGTGTTGAAGAGTGACAGGGAACAATGGGAAGGTTTGCAAACAGCAGACGCAGCTCTCCAGAAAACATGCACAACGCATTTTTGAAATTCAAGCAGCCAGGTTCTGAATTTGTGTATAAGATTTATTTTTCCAACTGGATTTAATTTGTAGGCGATGTGGTGGAGGAGGGCTATTTACTCAAGCACTGTTTGTCCGTGCTTCTGAGCTGACTCTGTGTCAGGGTTTTTAATCTTTTTCTTTTTTCTTTTTTAGATTCCAAAACAAAAAACATCAAATATCATTAATCTGAAAATTGGACAATTGGTTGTCTAGCAGGTTTTAAAAAATCTATGATTTGTTACAGTCCCAAACATTCTAGCTTACTTAGTAATAACTAAATGAATCCACATATTTCCTTTAACTTTCTCTCTTGCATGCCCGTTTCTGAAATTACTCACTGGATTTTTTTTTTTGAAAATAAGTTAATCTATAGTCCAAACTGAAAACCCCCTTGGTCCAAAACATTGTTGTGATAATTACAACAATTTTTCACTGAAACAAGTTAAAAAAAAGGTTAATTTACTCTATTGATGTAATATACAACAATGCATTTGATGTGTTTCTGTAAAGCTTATAGTTTTCGAAGACGTTTGGAGCCCGAGTGTGATTTTGCGTAATTACAATGTGTCAAAAGGAAGCTGTAATTGAGGGATTTTTGCTGGAAACAAGGACACAGATGAAATGAGGGGAGGGGGGATGGGGTGGGGGTGGGGAAAATTAACGTTTATGAGTTAAAAATATTTATTTTTATGTGCGAAAGAGTGAAAGGGACAAACTGTTCAACCTTATTCCATCAGAGTCCCAAGAAAGGAGTATGTTCAGTTCTTTAGTGTATTTGTTGTTGTAAATGTTGTTGTAAATAATTGTAAATACTACAATTTTAAAAGGTAAAATTGAAACATTTTGTCAGCACTGCATCAGCTGAACACCAATGCGGTATTTTGTTGTTTTCACTGATGTCTCTCTCATGGGATGGAGGGAGGTTACCAGTGACCGTGTGATAAATGAGACAGGAGGTTTTTTTGATATCCTCGTCAGCCATGCAGAAAGAAAGGGAGTGGAAACAGAAATTTAAGGTGTAATCCATATAAGTGCAGGAAAAGGGGGGCGGGGAAAAACTCCAGGAGACATTTTTTTCTATTCCTGCGAGTGAAATGTTGTCATAACAGACTTAAGGAGGGAGTTCTCATTAAAACCTGTTTATTATGGGGTGGGTCACTGTCAGGGATGTTGGCCACTGAAGCTGACACCTCTTCTTGTCAAAAGGAAATGGGTCAAGGTCCCAGTTTGTTTCATGTCACCCTGTCTTTGCCCGGGTAAGCTCTGACCCCGGATCTTAGCAGGTTTCATGCAGTAATCTCTTTTAATACCCCACTGCTTTTGATGAACATTTTGAAAAGTTTCTCAAGGCTGTAGATTTCAAAGAGTTGAGAAGACAAAAGGAAACTGGAGCCAGCTGCCAGCTTTCCTTCTCCGGCCTACAGTTACACCTCATAACCCATGGGTACATTCAAAGGAAAATAACTACACCCTATGGGAACCATAAAATAACAACTAATCACTTGTAATGAAACATGGATGTTGTTGTGTTTGTGAAGGTGTATGTGTGAGTGGCCATAGCTGAGCAGGATCAAGGAAAGCATTGCTTTTTGCTTCCGCTGCTTTTAATCTGCATTCTTTGAGCCAGATGTATTAGACTTGATGAATTTGTAATGATCGAACTTGTACCTTTGATCCTCTTAAATAAAAATGTGTGGCTCATTCCTGTGAGGTTCGGCCCGTGGCTGATAAATGACGCTCCGGCCGGGGGAGCGTCGCGTCGCAAGTGTGATTTGTTGTTTCAAATATAAGGACGGAAAAGGTCATCGGGAAAAAAAACGACTCGTCTGAATTAAAAGGTTGAATAACCTCCCATTCAGCCACATTAAATCATTCAACTTTAATATCCTTCATGAGGGGGCCAAGTTCACACTGAGCACAGTATTTTCAAGGGGCTAATGAATAGTTTAAGGAAAGAAAAGGCTAAAGAAGGGCCGCCAATACCTGCAGGTCGCCCAGCTCAAGAATGTCACCCATGCGAACACACAAACATACGCAGTCATGTTCCAATTAAGACTACAATTCATTTCTTGCAGACTTAAGTCTTTAGAAGTGCTACTTGCTTAACTCTAATTGCACCCCTTGTCCTCGACCCAACACAAAATAATTTACCTTATACACACCTGCCGTTTGTTCCCAAAAGAGACGCTGTTTTACACAATTTAAAGCGCCTCATTAGCAATGTTTGGTACGCACACAGCGACAGACACTCGCACGCGCGCAGAAAGATGGACAAAGAAAGCGACTCAAACACACTGAGACAAAAGGGTTTAGGGTCGAGGAGGCTACTGAAACAGCAGGATGCCAGGGATTAAAACAGATCAAAACAAAGTTAATAACTGCTAATGAGAGTCTAAGGCTCTCCAGGGTCCCAGTCCCAGAGTACCTTTCATTCTTTTACCCTCGGCCCGACAGTTTTTTTTTTTTGTTTTTGCGTCTTACAAAATCTCACATGTGGCAGTTTTAACTTGCACTAAAAAGCATGAAATGTGGCTGAGAGCGTTTCTGTAGCAGCAGCTGAGCGAACATCTGTTTCTGAGTTCTTCTTTAAAGTGAACGTGTTCTCTTGTTCTTATTCCCAGTTCCCATCTACGTGCCTTTCCTGATTGTGGGCTCCGTTTTTGTGGCGTTCATCCTGGTTGGGTCCGTGGTTGCCATGTGCTGCTGCCGCTGCCTTCGACCCAAACAGGAGCTGTCATCGGCAGGTGCAATGGGAGGCGGAGCTGCCGGAGGGCGCCTCTTGGAAACCATCCCGATGATGGCCAGCGTGGGCACGTCCAGAGGCTCGTCGTCCCGCCAGTCCAGCACGGCCACGTCCTCCAGCTCCTCTGCTCCCCCGGCTGCCCCCCGCCAAGCGCCCCCTCCTCTGATGCGGGCCCAGGCCTCCTGCTGTCTTCCTCCAGACGCCAGCGTCTTCGTCAACATGCCCACCAATTTCTCTGTTCTCAACTGCCAGCAGGCCACGCAAATCATGCCTCACCAGGGGCAGTTCCTCCACCCACAATACATTGGCTATGCACACCCCGTCACCCCAGCTCAAGCCTTCCTCGACCCCACCCAGGGAGGATACAGACCCATCCAGTCCCCCTGCCCTCCTCCAGTCGGGGGGTCCAGTGTTACCAGTGACCAGAAATACCCTCCGGTAACTGTTTGACCAGGAGCCAGCCCACAGTCTGTTCTGCCACTTTGTGAAGACTAACTTCTGAAGCTTAACCTGTGAGTGTGGAGCCGCAGACACTCCCAGAGTGGAAAAAGAAAGGCGAGGAGTCAGACTCACATAAAGGACTCGTAACACAGTCGCTGGCTGCGGGGCCTGCCCTGTGATGGTCTGTGACGTGTCCGTTTAATGTGTTTTCTATGATCTCCTGCGAGTTGGAAAGAGCAAACCTCGGCCTATGATGGAATGGATGGATGCAAAAAACACAAACTGCTTAGATAAAATGCAAACTGGTGGGTCTCATGGCCCGGATTGGTTAGAAAAAGAAAAAAAAAAGAAAACGCTTGCTGTTTGCATGTATGTGTATACAGAGGCGTGTAAAAGAATTTGTGCGTGTGAATGGGGGATGACTGGATGATTAATAGCAGCAACTGTATGCCAAGTGGACATTCAAGCCAAAAGAGTTATGACCACCTGCTGTGTTTATGCCATGTGCACATCTGCACTTGTGAATGATTGAGAATGGTTTATGTAATACGGTGTATGTTTGTTTGTGTTTTATGTACAAGGAAAGAAAGCATGTGGAAAGATGTTTGTACTGTAAGAGAGTGTGACTTGAAGTGTGAAGTGTGGAGGGATGTGGTCATATGAGTAACTGCGACTTAACTGTGTAATGGGAAATGCAGGTGGTGTGATGTGAAAGGCAGTTGCTATCTCCCAACAGACCATTTAAACTCTAATGAAGTGAACATAGGACATAGACTGTGACGATCCACCTCACTGTACGCCCCCGCGCCTCGCCAAAACTAAAAAGAAAAAAAAATATTCAGAAGCAAAAATGGAGTGACCTAACTGCCTGGAACAGAGTACACAGATGCCGAAAATATTCACACAAGTCTGGCAGTTAATACATCAAGAAAAGTGACAAAGGAGCACAAAGCCGCCCCCCAAAGATTACTGAATTAATTGTATAATGGAAAATCTGCCAGATGCCCTTTCACTTCTCTCCTGCGAGAGGTGTGCCGTGTGTGTATTCAACACGCACAGTTCAGTGAATTTATTGAGGGCATAGGCAGCTCTGGGGAACTTTGAGTCATTATTTCCCACAAATTAAGAGGCGTAAAAAAAACGTCAGATTTTGGCTGTTTATCCCAAGTTGCATTTTGAGCCATTCTTGTTGCCTCTGTGCAGCCCGGTAGGTAACAGCTCTGGTAACACAGTAACATGTAAATTCAGGAATGTTCTGCTCCACAGAGCTGACAGTCATCAGTCGTACTGGAACCGGTTATGTCTGTGTACCTCATCTGTGCTCCCCAATACAGTAGGCAGCTTTTGTGTCTCAAATGTATTCAATCTGTTTCTTCTGTGAAACACAATGATTTGATAAGGCAGAAGTCATATTTTTCAAATGAATTTGGAAAATTAAAAAAAAAAAAAAAAGAAAAGAAAAAGAGACCGGTCTTTTGAGAAGTCTATTTTTTTCCTTTTAGCAATTTATGGGCTTTCTAATTTGACCCCTGGAGTCAAGGATTGGTTAAAAACATTCAAGAATTTTTCAAATGTTGAATGGCTTCACAGACAGATCCTGTCCAATGGAAAATCACAGTTCTTTAGGATCAGTGTTTCATTTCTCCACACGTGTATCAGATTCTACAAAACAAGTATTATTGCATTAGATTGCGGTGTATAATGAAAAAAGGGCTTATTCTCATTATCGGGTCCAACTTTACATGACAAAGTCTCTGAAAAAAAAACAGCTTGCTACTGACGCTGACAAGCTCAGAGTTTAGTTATTATTAGCTTTTGATAAGCTCACATCAGGGATGGGTGTTTGTGAAAGTTACCTATGCCTGGGTCTGATCTGATGTGGTTTGTCTGCCTGTCTGAGTTTCTAGCCTGGGCAGCAGAGTGGAAGTGAGGCTGTGACCCCTTAGCTCTACAGCATCTCTACACAGGAGAGTACTGCAAACAATGTCCAAGAGTGGGCACCATGGGGGTTTTACACAGTCAACATTTCTATAAGTGGGAGTTCCTGTGGGGGTGCATTGAAATGCTATTGTTCACGCATCTCAAATCCTTGGGACAAAATAAGCTTAATCTCAGCTGAAACAGTAAACTCCAAAAGTAAATTCGAGACTGTTGTCAGAATCCGTAAATATAATCCAAATTCTATCGGTGTCAGACAGACTGCCACGTACCCCCAGTTACAGTGTGTTTCATGTAATACGCAAAGTTTTCTCGCTAAATACTTCACTGATTGATAAGGTCCAAAATTACAATGCACATTTCAAAACCCGCACATGGGGGAAAAGTGGCTTGGGTAAAATAATTGCACTATTTCCCTTTGATACCCTGAAAGAGACATTCAATGTCAATCCCACCCACCGTGGACAGAACTGATACCTGTCACGCCACTCGACTCGCTCAATGGATTTAGGCTATGACGACAGAGGTGCAGTTTTGGCAGCCCTCTCTGCAAACACAGCTCATCTGGAAAGCAGAGCAACCTTCGGGAAAGAGCTGAAAGCTCTCCAGCCCCTGGTAGTTTGCAGCCCGATGGATTCTCCATAATGGAGCAGCTGCAGTTGCTTTGGGCCGGGACACATCCGGGTAGGTGGATAGAAAAGGGAATTTCCAGTTGGACTCCAGTGCTCAAAGACTTAGGGGGAGGTTGTTCGTATTATTCTGCAAAGAGTCTTTCTACACAGACGCCACTGAGCAACTGGGGGGTGTGTGGAAAAAGGCTTGGATAAGATATCATAAGCACTTCATGTTCAAATTGATCATATTTCCATTTCCAGTACAGAATGAAAAGCAAAACCCCGCAACTCCATGTCTTTCCCTCTGGGAAAATCTACTCCTCTAACCCCTCTATCTGTCTTCTGGAGCTTGTTTTTTTTTCATAATTTCAAATGCATTAAAAGGCAAAAGGAAAGGATTGGGAATGGCTGGGATGAGCTGTGTTACCAGAATGAATGTGAGAATGAATCGGTTGAATTAGTAAACTTTGTAAAGTAAAACAATTAGAAACCCATGTCATTTGTCGAGGTAAACTTAAGTTACAAACACTACAGCAGCTCTGCAAGAGTGTGTAATCTGTCATTGCGGCAGCCGTCTGTCCAAAGCAATGTAATTTATTTTCTGGTGTATGAGTAGGCGGCTCACAGTGAACAGACAGACTTTTGGTCAGGCCATGGATTGATTAGATTTAATGATTAGGACTCGCATGGACAACTTCCCCATTTCCAACCCTTCAGTCTTGCATTCCTGAACCAGAGTTCTCAACATAGAGCACGCAGACAACAGACTACATTCAGACAAATCCCAGAGGCAAAAAAATGATGTCCAAGCGAGTGTCTCAATCAGATCCCTCCTAATTAGATGCGTATCAGGACTAGTTCAAGTAAAATATTCCCTCTAAGACAAGTCTCCATAAATGAGTACAAAAACAGGCGTTAATGACAAGAGAAAACACATACACATGTTCACTTAAAAAAATAAACAGATAGTCTGATAGTGGTAATCCAGTGGAACTGAAGGAAGCTCTAAAGCCAGGCTGCTGCTGCTGCTGTTGATGCCTCGACATTGCTGACGGTTCTGGGAGGGTCGGTTTGGGGAGTCAAGGGAGTGATCAGAATTAAAAAGACGAGAGGGAGAGGGGATTTTTACCGGGTGAGGAGATATGCTGCAAGAGGAGGGAAGATGGAGAGATAGAGAGGAAAAAATTAAGGGAGAGGCAGAGATAAGAAAGAAGAGAAGGAAAAGATTGCGTGGAGGTGGGGGTGTCCCAGTGGGGTGAGACAGGGTGGTGGTCCAGCTCACAATGAGCGTTCTGCCTCCGTGGCAACAGCGTGGTGTTTGGCAGTGAGGCTCGGTGCAGCGATGGAATGAGAGGCCAGAAGTGCTTTATGATTTTTGCTCCTTTTTTTTTTTTAAGGGATTCATCAGGGCCTCTGTTTATTTTGACGTCCCCTCCGATGTCGGCATGTGATGACTGACAAGCAAAACACACCTTACCAAAGGGGGAAAAGAGGAAGCTAACACACACACACACAAACACACTCGTAGTCACACACATGCATACGAACACAGGAGCGCCAATGCGTGCAGACTTACATGCACAGGCAGATACGGACACACTAGAATGAAAACACACACACACACACACACACACACACACACACACACACACACACACACACACACACACACACAAATAAACACACAGCAGCATGATTCAAACCCAGTCTGTGGGGTATACAGATATAAGTAGCAGTCTCTGAGTTTGACTTGTCATGACTGTGCGTGAGTGTGATTGCTCAAGCCTGTCAGCAGCTTGTGTTTGAAATCTGAAGTTTTGTTCACATTTCAGACTGCTCCCTCCTCTCAAAAAATGTTCTCCATGCACCAGCGATGGCCTCCCGCTTCACCGTGACCCCCACCCCTGGCGAGGGGGTCAGGTCATTGTTAGAGTAAGGCCACAGCAGGGGTCAGTCACCTGGCGTGGGGGTCTCACTTGAGTCTTTCTGTACTGCCAGCTTGACAAACAGCGTGCTGATGCCTTGGTCAGAGGGGGGGCTAGAGGCTGGGGCGCTGGCGAGTTGTGTCGTATGAGCGCACTACCTGGGACTGAGACACCACGCCATGTTCCTCCTGAGAGAAGGCATAACCATCTGCAGAGCGAGAGAAAGGGACAGATCTCAGGTAAGGGTTTCGGCCCTTGGCAGGAGAATTGCAGCTTTGTATGTGTCACACAGTACGCCAGGGAGTTAACAAGGTTAGTGCCTGCTGGATCAAAAAGCTCTGGATCTGCAGAGCTCTGCTTCCACTTAGTGAGAGCATGAGAGGGAGTTGTTTACGGTTGCCTGTTTTTCAATAAAGCAGAGGCAAAAAGTGGAATGTGGCATAATTTTATGTCACAGCTGACAGTCGTGGTGAACCCTCTGTCCAGACAGGTCCCTTCTGCTGTGGGTGCAGGCCATGATTAACTAAATAACAAAAGCCTATATGTAGGAAGCCAGACTCAGGTCAGGTCAAACAATGTGATTGCTAATATGAACATTTTGGTCCAAAAAAGCCCCCGCCCCCTTGTAGACACAGAATGAGAAACAATTGTACAATTATAGTTATTAGGATGGATCGTTTTGGGCCTGACATTTTAACTAACCCGATTAACTGACTTTCTCCAATAACTTTTTTTAAAGTCCATATATATAACCAGAGTAAATTGTTTTTAGAAATCAGTGGATAGACTGGGCATTAGCGCTAGAAGTCAAGATATCATGCTCTACAGATCTGCATCATGCAGGACAAAGGACATATGTCTAATTATATAATTGTCATGATTTTACAGTGAGCTGCTTTACATAGAAATGAGTGGAGGTTGTTTCTCGGACACATTATCCAGATTCTATTACACATCTATGATTCAGACTGAGCAAGCAGACAAATCAGATTTCCAGAGACCTCAAATAGTGGCTGGTCAGTTTGGATAAACATGGTATGATGACATCATGACAAAAGTGAGAGTTTTTTCCATGTTGTCAGAACCTTTTTTCCCCCACTCATCAGATCATGATGGGGCAACGATGAACAAGTTTGCAGATCAACAGCTCCGGTTTAAAATGATCAATTCATTTTCTATATACTGGCAATGCATTCAAAACATACCTGTGCCATTTTACTGGCATTTTTTTCTGTTGATAATTAACTCTGTAGATTCCCACTGTATCGAGTGGACTAATCACAATTTCATTAACTCTGTCAACATAATTCTTTAGATTATTTAAATCATCATAAATATACTATGTTTTGACAGTATTAAGTAGTCACTGTATATAATTATAAACTATAATTAAGAAGAACTTTAGATATATCAGAGAAATTGACTTCTGATGTGAGGTTGTGTAAAAAGAGGTTGTGCAACCAACAACCACTGTACCTGCTACTGGCAAAAAACAAACCAGGAGAAAAGGAGAAATAACTGGAGAGACGTTGGATGGATATCAAAACAGAAGTATGAACCTCTCCAAAAAAACTATGCAAGACCTAAGGGTGCAGCAGAATCCAGTGGAAGTTCTCTATAAGTTCATCAACCTGAGTGAACCTTTTATAATAAAAATGACTTGATCCATTTATTCAGTCAGTTTCAACATTTTTGTTATAATAAACTTTAGCTTAAGAAGTGATAAAGAACATGCTCAGATTATGTTGAAGACTGTTGGACAAAAAAGACACTCACGTGACACAGTCTGCTGCACAGAGTTTGAACGTCCTACACTTGAAGGCGTTTTCCTAAAGACTCTTGTCAGCAGATGGGCTCGTTCGTTTAGACTGCAGACAGAGATAGAGAGCATTTATTCCTAGCGATTGCACGTAAGCATCAATTATAGATCATTCAAAGGATGAGAATATACATCACTCTATTACAGAAAAGTATGACTCCCTACTTCACAATATTTCCCTCTCATTCTTATAGTTAATGCATGAAAGTACATACAGATGTAAAAAAATCTTTCAATCTGTGCTGACTTAAACCTATTAGTTAGATAGGAAATTCTTTATTTAAAACCAAAGCGTTGATTTAAGATGAATCCGAGTGTTTGACCTAACAGAAGTCATAAACCGGCTACAGGGTAACAGAACATCCATAGTGAACTGTCCCCCTGCCCCCCGCCCCCCCACTCCACTCTACACTCTTCTCCCCCTTTCTAAGAAGACTGGATTCTCTGTTTTAAGACCACACGCCGTCATGGCTCCTCTCCTCCAGTCACCAAAAATAACTGAGCACTCTCCAGATATTGCACACAAATGCACTTATGCAGACAAACACACACACATACACGCACTCCATCCCTGTCACCATCATTATAACTATGAGAAGGCAAAGGAAAGGGCACTATTGATTTGCATGTTTTTTTAAAGAAAACATTTTTTCCATTTATCTACCAATGAAGAATGAAATTTGCAAGCGGAGTTTCCCTGGCGTGAAGTCAATATGATAATCAACAGAGTAGTTACAGACTATAGTCTGAAGTTTTTCTCAAGGCCAGAATTTCAAGCGAGCAGTTAGGGAAATTTTGAAATTGCTGTATGTGACTGTTGGGAACCTTCACTGAGGGGAAAAAAACAAGGCTTTTAGTATTTGCTCAAGGAGCCTTTAGCCAAAGAAAATGATGTCTGGTAGATAGATGACAGTGCAGAGTGAATCATAAAATGACGGTAGTTGGACAAACAAGTGAGCGGTTGATGGATCAGTACGATTCAACTTGTCCGTCCCCTAACTGTGATCTTTCTGTCTGGCCTCCTTTCAAAAGAGCCAAGGATGTGCTCCGCTTGAACTCCCCCCTTGAGACTCTCCTGCACTCTACCTTTCCACCCCTTTCCCATGCCTACCCCAGGACCTCCCCAGGAACTACAAACACAGATGTGCTCTTTTCCATTTTGCTCCATTCCCTCTCTGCCTGCCTGACTTCTACTCAAACAGAATAAGAGAGGGTTTAGAAGCAGGGTGAGTCAGGGACGAGGCCCTGGATAAGAGGTCAAGAAGAGCAATGTGGTAACTCACCATACCTCAAACATACCTCAGACACCTCAAGCTCGTTTGAACTGCTCTGAGATGTCCCTTGTCTCTGTTAACTTCACATCACCTTTTCATTAAGTCATAATTGGGTACAACGCAAGCTGTTGTCATCCTTACTCTCAAACCACAATGGACTGACACTCGGTTGATGCTTCTTGTGTATTGTGTGACTGCAGCACAGTTCACACACAAAGCATTTCAACTGCATCACCACTGATTTGTTGCTACTGGCAGCCCTGTTTATATGGTTTGCCCACGGCTTTTATGTTTTAGCTATTGTATCCCATAAATCAAGTCTCCATGGGGTCGTCAAATGAGTGGAGCCACAAAATAGTAAGTATTTCACAATAGAGGGATTGTTTTCTCAGAAAAGCTCAGGGGCCTCTCAGATACTAGAAGTGATGATTTATATTTTGATCATGTCGGCATGCCAATTGTAATCAATTGTGCATGTATGATATCAACATGACAAACAGTAGATATTTTAACTGTCTGTTTTGTACGGCAAAGAAAGCACATTAAGGCAGTAAAACCAGCATTCTACCTTCAGCTTCAAAATGCCATGTCATGTTATTAGGATTGGGTCATCGTGCTTAAATGAAGAAAAGTAGATCCAATGAGAAAAAAAAAATATCTCTGTTGCCGAGTCAATGTATTACGATGTAGAGATTGGAATCAATTAGTTGTGGCTGCAACCACCAACTTCTAGTAACTGCTAGAGCAAACTTCTACGATTCTAAGCATGTTCTGTCTCTATGATTTGCACACATTTCTTTTAAAACTATAGAATGCACTCTACTATAATGCAATGCTAGAGAAACCACATACAGCTAAACTGTAGAAGTCAGAACAACAGAAATTTTATATAAACACACCAGGTCAGTGCAGCAGTTCAAATTGATCCACCTATGAAGAAATGTAGTATATGGGGAAATAAATCACACGGAAAAATAAGGGTGGAAAAAAAACAAGTAAAAAAATAAAGGTTTAAGGGAAAGCAAATGATGGTCACTCCAGAGAAACTTGCAGAAGGACAAACAGGTAATTTGAGGTCACAGTTCACACAGTGGGACAGGTCAAACCCATGAACTACCTCTGAGGACACGTAACAGCATTGGCTCTATGGGACCTCAGCGTTGGCTTCGGCCCTGTGAACGCCACCGGGTAGTTAGTTTTTCCTCCCCAAACATGTAGACACATCATTGTAATAATAACATCTGACAATTAAAGACTGAATGTTTGGTGTACTTGACTCATGAGGCAGCAATAGCGTGATACACACAAAAAATACAATAAAAAAAATGGTAGAAATAAAAGCTCCTTTCAATGTCAAGAAAGGATATAAAGGCAGCTGAAATTACAAGATAAATAGTTTTATATACCTGCGGCCGCTGGCATCCCTCAGTACAGCTGCACCTGGATCGACTGCTCGTGCCTCCAACTCCTGCACCTCCTCTAGGAGAGACTTCCTGACAGTACGACGGGTGCTGTAAAGCAGCAATAAGCTCATCAGACGCTGTGAGGGAAAGTCTGGGTTTTTTAAGTTGTAGACATGTGTTATTTATAATGCAGGGAGTGCGTAAGTGTTGACATAGTCTCAGTGTAAGTTATGTAAATTCACTGGTTAAGTTAAATAGTGCCTGTTTGGATTTCCCATATGTTTATAATAAATGGTTCCTACTTACGATGCCCAGGCAAAATCTTTAAGTAAACACGCAGTAGGCACCAGGATCAGGCCCAGCCAGAAGTACCAGCACTGCATCACCCTGCCAGCCTGAAATGACAAAACACAGACTCCATTTATTTAATTTGTATATTAGAAGAAGAAGTTAGTCATTTATGTAAACACAAAGGAAGATGTGGGAAAGCCAAAATAATGTAAGATGAGACACAGTGAGAAACATTGAGGACCATGAAACATCAGAGTAAACTTGAAAGACCGCTGATGTTAGCCAACAAATTTGAAAAATATCTCATACCCCCCATCTACACCAGAAACTGGATTTAACGGTGCTTTCCCAACTCAAATACTGATGACAAATTACAGAGCCTAACTACCTGTCTGCAGCTTGGCTCACTGACCTATGACCTTTATCCTAAGCCCAACTCCAGGGATTAATCATCCATCCAACAAATGTTTCCTTGCCTTTTCCTCCCACACATTTGTCTCCCATGGTTCCCTCCAATCTCACTTTTTCACCTCCTGTTGTCGATAGGAGGCTTTATCATCTGTTGCTTGTCCTTGCCTGTTTCTGTAAATTCCTCAGTTTTTCTTTCTTACACAATATCTCCATTTCGGTTATCTGTAGTGCTTCACAAGCCAAAAGGTATGAACTCAATGTCAATAATCACACAAATTCTATGCACTGCGACATCCTTAATGACTTCTTCATTGGCTATATCCTTTGTTTCCTGTACCCAGTGTTTGGATCTAGAGATATAGAGATGATCTAGTTCCCGGGGGGCAGAGGAAAATGAATCAGAAGACTGTTAGATATATATCTTCGGCAGCAGCTGGAATCACAGCCCAGGCAGAGAGAATCCAAGTGCAATATACTCAAACACACACATTTGGTTCTTAAGGGCTGACCACACAGTACACCTCATGGTGTAAAACACTGTATACAGGCATGCTAAATGAATTTCTCGGCTCCCTATAGAAACAGACACCATTCTACTGTCAACACAAACTTCACATAGATAGACACACATCATGCATACATTTGTCAAAAATGCAGACAGTTATTCTGAGTGTGAATATAAAGATATTTTCCATCCTCTGTCCCCCATGGACAGATGGAAATATAGATAGCAGGACCAGGGGAAATAAGAGAGGTAACAGGGTAGTTGGGGGTGACAGAGGAATGGGGTGGTAGTGGCTGAGTGTCTCTGACCATTCCCCAGTTAGACTCAGCAGCTGCAGAGATATTTGACCGCATTCCTGATTTCTGACACAAATTGAATTAATGGGCTGGGGGGATTGAGTCAACCCCGATTACCTCCCCCCAAGAAACGTCTCTTCCCACCCAGTGGGGCACCTCAACTCCCTCTTTGTCCCTAAACTTTAAAATGAGTCTCTCAATCAAGCAGACCCGCGTTGATTCTCCTCACCCCCACTGCACCCTCATCATCATTGGCAGCAGGCCACCCTCTTAAGTCAACACCTCCACAGAGGGCAGTAAAAGACCGAGGCTCGGGTGACAAGCAGCAGGTGCAGGAAGCCTGGTGAGAGCGGCTGGTGGGGCGTAAATCTCCCCTGGGGTTACAGCAGTGCTGACGTGGAACACCCAGGAGGTGTGTTTCTAAGGCGCCATGTATTGGTAACAAAAACAGGAGGGGCTGGTGATGGATGTTGCAGAAAAGAGATACAGAAGGAAGGGCTTTCTGACCAGTGCTGTTGAGATGAGCGACACATTTTTACAGTGCGATAACTTGCCTGGCCCAGCATATCAGGGGCGATGGGGATGGTAGGCCAGATGGCCGAGTACACACCGAAGAAGACCATCCAAAGAGCCATGCTTCCCCAGACTGCCAGGTGGGAAAACTACAGCAGAGGTAGTGAGGGACAGAAAGAGGAGAGTATAGATAAGGTAGCATAAGGATTCAGAGGATTAAAAGACACAACGGGGAGACAGCAGGAGGTCAAATACTTAACATACAGCTCATCTGAATATAGACAACCTTTCCCCCTCTCGCCTTCCCATGTCTTCGTCTCTCCCTGTGATCTGTTGTAAGGGGACACTGTGAATTCCAGTGGGACCCTGTTTCATTACTGTCAGGCTGCTGTGTGGACAGCTGAGCAGACATGGGTGTCAGCGCCCATCAGGCCATCCTTCTAATTTCTCTCTCACCAGCAAAAGGAATGGGGCAAATCATGCTGCTGTCATAGCGAGAGCTACTGTCACCCTTATGAACTCTACACCCAACTCTGTTTACGTAGTTCTAACATAAGAGTTTCAACTAGATGGTTTTGTTTATTTTTGTATCATGTTCATTATCTTACTCAATTTTACAGCTGTATAGTTGTTTTGCCTGCACATGCCATAGTCATCTAATATTAAAAGACTTTTTTACAATCGTTCAAACATCTGGTATATATATAGTGTCTGGCATATTTGAATGGTAAACAGAAAATTTTCCATACATGCTGATATCAGTACTATGGCGAATGAGATTGCTTTTGTGGTCAGGCAACCAGAGGGAATTTCATACATGTGAACATTATTTGTGTGAAGGGGCTTCAGCAATATTTCCCATGCTGGACATTAAATGCTACAGCTAACATTGTGTAGTCTGGTTTAGCATTATAACAGCAAGTGGCCAACATTTATGCCTGGAATTCCAAGTACTGTAAAAGCTAGCCAAAGTTCACAAATGGTGCGGCATTTAGTAATGCAATTTGGGAACATTAAGACAAATACAAGTTTACCCTCAAAAATTCAGTTTACTTTTTTATCTGATTATTATAGTGGCAACTTCAAAGTATTAGGCAAGCTATCAGGATATAATGGTGTCTGGACTGCATCCTGGACTTAAAAAGGAGTGGGGCTAAATATTTTCAGCACAGAAATGTATCTGTTCAATGCAAATTGATTTATAAGGAATAACAACATTTGGAGTCAATTTAAATAATGCATATTTAAGTCAGACTTTAAAATACTGATTACAGATTGACAAACTTTTTAGTTTACTCGATGTGGTTGATTCAAAATGTACGGCTGACGCTAGAATTAGCAAAAAATTTAAATTAGTACTTTTGATACATTGCTATGATTGAAGTGTAATACTTGGTGCCTCTCTATGTGTGCAATATTGCCTCTTAGATATTATATAGATACTATAACACTGTGCTGCCTTAGTTTCTTCTCCAGTTCACTTCTCTTCTGTTATGGTCGGCACCACTGATGTCCACTCACACTTTTTTAATAAATTTAAATAAATAAATTTTTTACTAAATTTCATTCAATTCCACTCGGAGAGTGGAATCCTCAGTGTTTCATGTGGTGTGGCTTATTTATGTTTTTATGTACCCACCTTGGTCCAAGCAGTGGTCTCCATTCCAGCTTTCAGACATACTGTAACTACAACATACTGAAAACACGCACGCACGCACGCACAAAACAGACAGAGCAAAATTCAGAAAAGCAGTATTAGACGATAGTGTTTACATTAATTTCAGAACTGTGAAATGGAAAAGCGAATAGCAACAAGAGATAGACCCAGGACCTGAAATGGCCTCGGAGGAAGAAACACAGTGATGTTGACACACAAATACTGTGCACAGGGAAATAAAACCACACAAATGCATGCCAAATTATACAAAAGCAAAGGTGCAAAAAGATACATGTGCATTGAAAATAAAGCAAGATGCTTACAGTGTAGACCATATTTCCAACAAACAAGTAGTCGTTTCCCTGGCCATTACTGAAAGGAGAGTCTGTGGAAAAAACACAAGCTTTACCATAAAGTTTAGGAAATAGTAAAGTCAAAAAATCCTCAGGTAAGTCACTCACCGTGCTCTAACATTTTTAGAGGAAACCAAAAGAGAATAATTGAGTGGATCAGTGCGTTGATACAGTGTCCCCAAAAAACCTGAAAAGGCCGAGAGAGACAGGTAAGAGAAAAGCGTGGAAAACAACTCAGTGTGAATTAAACTAATGCCAAAGCCAACATATATGGCTCTCACTCAAACACACATAAAAACATACAAAAACAGCAATTCCTCACACTGACACACATCTTTTACTGTGTTCTTGCCATCAAAAGTACCCTTCTGTGCACACACATTAACACACACTCACACATATACAGTAAGTTGGGTTACTGGTGTACCCGCTAAAAGAAAGACTTCCTTATTCAGGTCTTATGAATCTCATGAGGGTTGCCATGGAAATATTCAAGTCTCCACGCGACTCTTGTTTACATGCTGGCATACCAAACAAACAGCAGGCATCACTTGCCAACCCAAAAGATGAGCCACAGGGTATGACAAGTCTAATGTACTTTATGAAATGACAACTTTGGGTTTGACTTTATGATCCTATATTTATAAATCGACACCAATTCTGGGGAGCCATGGTCGGCCCAGTGGACCCAGGCGAACATCGAGCAAATAACCTTGGAGACTTAGGGGAGAAAAACTCCGAGCTGGATTGGAGAAAGTGAAACCACTGATGGCTAAGAGGTACACAGCAATTAATGTGTCGGAAATAACATGTGCTGGTTGTCTACCGGCCAAAGGAAAATTGCCAAACTCAGTTAACTACATGATTATGTAGTTTAATATAGGACCTTCTAAAAGAATTCAAAATAACAATATCACTGCTTGGCAGTGATCAGCACATGGACTTGGGTGTTTATGTTGCTCAGTGCTCAGTGACTGCACATGTTTACGCATACCTTTGTATTGAAGCCCTCTGCATTCTGGGTGATTCGGTAGAGCTGAGGGAAACGAAGCATGTTCTGCTGGCTGCATGGTCGATCGAAAATCCCCAGAGTAAATGGAGGCAATGCAGTAAATATCTGGAAGACAGACACCACTTCAAACTTTCAGGGCATTGGGCATACACATTGTGTATGATTTGAAAAGAATAGCTGAATATCTCAGACTGCCTAAAAGAAATATTGCATTACTTTTCAAAAAAATAGCGAGTCTGTCAGAATTTTTTTCATCACACAAACACACAAACCCCTATTAAAATGTCTCCTGTATTCAGAGAACATTGACAAGATGACGGAATAGAGTGGAATGAAAGAAAGATAGGTTAAGGGCCAGAGATGGCACTTGACATTAACCAAAAAAAGTTATAGAGTTAAATCATGGAGTGAGAGGAAGGAGAGAGGCAGCTTGAGATGGAGTGGGGGAAGGTACTCACCACGTTGTAGAGGCCTATACACCAGCGCTCAAAAAGGATCTGGCCAGAGAAACCGTTCACAAAAGCAAACCAGAGCTAGGGCACAAAGAAAGGATTGAGAGGGGATGAGAGGAATAATACCAAAAGTGAAACTGCCTTAGGGACTAACTGATAGTGGAAACAGGATGGAGAGACGGCCAAATTCGTCACTATTTTCTAGATTGATAAGGACACATGACAAGCTTAAGACATCAAGGATGCACTGATTGTGAAATTTGGAGATGATAACAATACGGGTGTTTAGAATAACAGCTGATAACAGCCAACTTTTTTGTATGTGGGTTTCCTTTTCCTGCCCTAGAAAAGAAGAACATTTAAAAAATAAAACCAAAGGAGTCTTTCAGCACAGGCAATATATTTAAAGAACATAGATCCAATCATACATGTTTGAGAAACATCACAAAATTAGCATTTTATGATATCACAATCAGTGCATACATGTCATTTCCAAATAACTCAGAACTAAGACTTTTTGATGAGAAGAACATTCACGAAATTATATTACATATTAATATAGCAATAGTGAGCGCGAGAAAAAACTGCTACAGATATTCTCACATCATATGCTGGATGTTGAATTGAAACGTATTAAGCAAAAATCATCATTACTACAAGCAACATGGATCAGGGGAATTGTGGGATTTTTTTGAGAGCTACTAATAATACATTGACTGATAATGAGGTCAACGTCGATTTGATTAATAGGTTCCAAGACTTGTGATAAATGGGCCAGTGATGTATTCCTGTTTAAACATGAGATATGCTGGAGTGGTTCTTAAACTTCCTGGAGCTCCATGGTGCTTTTTGGCATTCAGCTTGCATTCCTTGCTCAGGTTGTGGTGGGTGCTTAAACCACACTCAAACTTAATGGAAGTTAATTTACCAATGCACTGTGTCAGAATGTGACTGTAGCCTAGGCTAGACACAGTATGATCTGAGGACAGATAGAGAAAATGTTTGGGGCCACTGGTGTGTGTTGTAGCATTCCTGGGGTATAGGGTGAAGCATACAGCCTGGGGGTGAGGTCAGATGCACAAAAACACACGACCCCATCCCCCTTTTTCTGTCTCCACTAAGTGGACAGAGACCGTCTCTAACCTTTGGCCTAAAGCTCTCTGCTGGGAGCCAATCATGTGAGATAATCATGGAAACACAGGGTTACTATGGGTGGTGTGAAAAGGACAGTACGCAACTAGGCTGTGGTTCTCATGATGACCTGCACCTGCTGGCACCCTTAAAGTCAGACAGAGTGTGACATTAAGGTTGGGGGGTGTGGGGCCACAGCTGACAAACATCTCATGTAGTAAACAGTCTGTAGGGTGCCCCCCACGTTACACACACACACACGCACGCACGCACGCACGCACGCACGCACGCACGCACGCACGCACACACACACACACACACACACACACACACACACACACACACACACACACACACACACTTAAATCCAACATATCCTAATCTTGATTTTTAACCCAATCTCAAGGAAGACCCAAATATAAAATTGTCTGCTTTCATTCCTGATTGTAGACCACAA
>CAAKHD010000829.1:58136-68136 GCA_901007705.1 Fistularia tabacaria | reverse complement strand
GCTGGTTGATATTAAGTGCATACAGCTGTCTGTAATTGGAGGACAACAGACGTGGAGAGAAGAAAAAAGTATGTTGTGGAAGGAATAATCATTTAGAGGCACCATAAAAATACAAAGTCAGGGAAGGAAAGTCAGAGTCTAAGTGTATGTGATTGTGTGAAATGATTGAAAGACACAAAGGACGCTGGTGTGGAGAAAGAAGAAAGACTGACAGACACATACTCAATCACAGCAGGCCTCTGATTATTGTACTTCGTATAGGGAGTGAAAATGAATTGCTGTGATTCTACTAAGACTTGGGTTGGTAAACTTTGATGAGTTTTGAATGTGTGTTTCTCCATCTGAAAATGCCTCAGAATCTCCGTGTGTGTTTGTGTCCAGGGAGCTCCCAGTTGGTACTCCACCCTCTTGAACTGTATGAGTGATCATCTGTCTGTAATCGGTTTTGCTCTTCCCAGACAATGAGAAAGCTGGGAGACTCATGTTACAGATGCTTTCCCTGGGGCCGCTGGGAGCTGTATGGCTGTTCAACAGTGATTGTTATAGTACAGTGGATTTTTTCTCATATTTGTGGAGTGTCTTATCTATGAACAAATGTCACCAGAGGATGGGATAATGGAGTAACAACATCAACTCTAATGCTAGTTTATCTGATCAAGGATAAATTAATTTCCATCATTCCTGTTTTTCTCCTTCCATCTGCAACGATACAGTGAATAGAACATTTTATTTTAGCCCAGTGAAAGAGCTGAAAGAGGCTGTTGGTCTTGGTATTTCATGATACCAAAATTTATTTTTTGTATTTAAGCTTAAATGGCTAAATTAATGCGAGTTTAAATAAGCAGGCATAAAAAGGTAGCTTCAATGCATCTAAATGTGACAAATGAAACTTGACTATATCGATACTGTCTTAAAAGCCAACCTTCATATATAACCTCAAATAGTCATAAAGGACTTTCTGGAGGAGTGGTTTACAAAAGTGCCCCTTTGGTTTGTATCATGTTTCAGTTGCGTTTACTTTTATTTAAGAATGAGCAAATTTATATTTTACTCTAAACCAAAAATCCCAAATGATTCATCATGGATTTCGCCGTGTCTGAATCTGCAATCTACTCACGCTAAATGCATATTGCCACACAGCACAAAAAATGAAACTTATGCTGTCAATGTGTAATGTACTTTCATTTATTTTGCAGTCCCAAAAATTCATTTAATAGATAGTAATAGTACATTCAGTGGACGTCCCAAAAGTCTGAATGGGAAGCTAAACAGTTTCCCCCCAGAAACATTTGAAATCTATAATGGACACTTGTCTACTGGTAAAGAACAAAAATGTCATTTTTCAGGGAACTTCAAAGACCTCCTACCAAGTTGGTAAAAAGGTCTCTTTTTTAACCTCGGAAACCGTATTTGGCAAAACATCCTCTCCACATGGGTCAGTTTACAAGCTAATCTGGAGTCCTCAATTGCATTATTAGATTTTGTGTAGCAGTTATATATGACATTCCTACAATCCTGCTTTTCAGACAGATTCAATGTATTCATGTAAATTATTTGTACAGTGTAGTTTTCAGTGAGCAATCAAGCTTAATTGGTAGAAAAAAAGAGAGGCTGGTACCACACACACACACGCACACACACGCACACAGTTTACTTTCCAAAAAGCCGCAATCTGTAGCACTGAGCTTGAATTTATCTTCATCTCTTCTCCAAACATGCACATGTAAGTCTTGTTCTTCCTACTAAAAGCATATACATTCACAAAAGGGTCAACATGAGAGAGAGAGAGAGAAAACAGATACTGTTACTGTTACTGAGACTAAACTTGAATAACACAAGTTAAAATTTAAAAAAGTGTAGGACTTGCAGCTATAGCTGCTTGTTTAGTAGAAAAGAACAAAAAAAAGTGCTGGTGGCAAAAAGTTCAAGTTACAAAGGTTTGTTTTCCTCTGAAAATCCAGCAGGTTCATCGGCTAGCAAGAAGTTTGTATTCAGCATGTGCTGTATATCAAAGAAGCAGTGTCGAGAGTTTAGAGGAATCTCTAGAAGCACCATGAATCTATAACGACGTATTCAGGCGTATAATCACCCGAAGCAAACAATGTCTTGTTAAGTGCAGAATGAGCCCTAAGAGACTGAATCCTTTTCCTATGTGCTCAACGTATCTCCGGTGGCGGGGGAACATTCATTCAGTGTGTCGTTCTGCTTTTTTCCTTGTTTGGCTTGTTGTACTTGTTAAATCCCCCAAAGCAGTAACATTTTGAGTTTCAACACTGCTGAAAAAAAGCAGACAGTGTCTTATGTTCTGTTATTAGACATCTATTTTTTCATTCACCCACCATTGTCAATGGATTGACTTGTACAGTAACTCCATTGTCTTCCTGTAGACACAAGGGATCGATTTATCACTGAAGCCGACTGTTAACGATGACAGCAATGGACATATCCAAAGAATTTATAAGAAAACATGAGGAATGCGGAAGAAAAGGGAAAGGGATGAGAGCAGGGCTCATAAAACATAGAATTCTATTATTATTGACAGGATGAGGGAGCAGGACAATAGCTACAAAAATTCAACACAGATGACAAAATTGAAGGGAAGTTCACACCTACTGTGGTCCCGACCAAACCAAACATTAATGAAGAAAACAAGTTTTTTAACAGTCCAATAAGAGGTTCTATGGTCCACATCGTCATAAGAATGTAGTTAATTTCAGTTGGGGTTTTTTTCGCAACTGAATTAGAGGAAAACCAAATTAATCTGTCAGTTTCTTTGTCCAGGTCAGCTCTTGACTCTAACATGGATGATAGATACTAAATACATTATGATGTCTTCATTTATTAACCCAAGTAATTAAAATTCAGCTTGGACATGTAAATGGAATACATTGGTGCTTTTTTAAATGAGAAAATGTAAGAGGACACACACACAGCAGGAAGCCTACAGGTTACACAGATGGTCTATCTTCTGCGAATACGGAAGTAGGATCACGTCCTGGTCAGACAGAAATCAAGGAGCCGGGTGGTCTGTTTAGTATTCATACAGAGACCCGTACACACAAATTTACACACATGAACTTAAAAGCACACATACACACCTTCTGCCTTCAATACCCCTTACAGTATTTCAAAGGGAATACCTCAGAGAGAGTTAGGTCTCTCTAGTCATTGCTTAAGGATGGGATCAACCTCTACTCTTTGTTTTTCCTGTTCTGTGTCTGAACTGTGTGTGAGTGTGTCTCTCAGCCTCTGATCACAAATCCCTCTTTATCTCTTTCTCTGTCTCGCTCTACCTTTCCTCTAAACACAGCTAACAGTCTTGGATTGTGTAAAGTGGTGTTGGCGAGATGAAAGGCTCCCAGAGCACTTCACGGTAGAGCTCAACAGAAAATAAGCAGTCACTAAGTCCACTTATAAACTAATGTGCAGCGAAGTCAGCAGCCCATGCGCACAAATACACCCAACTTTACCACCACTGAGATGCATACACACATTCCTAATGTGTAAACCATCACGCATATAAAAGTAGGCGAAAGCTTTATCATATCACTTTTTGAGAACGTCTTTTCTAGGTTAGAGATGTGTTGCAATACTGCCATTATTCCATGTCAGCTCGTATTTTTGCTTCACATTCATCAATATAGCGATTATCCTTGGTCAACTTTTCTTCAAAATATTGGTTATCCTATAATCACTTTATCATGACATTAAGAAAATATCTTTATCATTGTAAGCAGATTGCATTAAAATATTTTGTGACTCCCACTTTTACTTAAAATAAGAAAAAAATAAATAAATACATCAACTGATGGAACAACTTCTTTTTCCATTTTTGGTTTTGTCTTCAGTACATCAGTTGTCTCATCAGGGAACTATCACATTAAAATGTCATTCCTAACCAAGCTTTTGCCAACCTTTATTTGTATAAATAAAAAGAGACAACTTTCGGTAATACAGTGCAGTTCAGCTCCGCCACAAATTATAGCCTCGAAATAAACAGACAGATGGTAATATACAGTATTCTAAAACATATAGTCAAAGTTGTTGCAAGTTTGCTCTTTTCCAGCAGGAAATTTCTCCCAGTGTCCCCCGGTGTCTAGTAAATTGGCGAGTGAGTGAAACTAATTTTTCCCAACAAAAATGCCTGGTTTCAGTTGGCTAAAAAATTAACTTCTTGCCCAATATGGTCTAAAAACAAGCAGGCAAACAAAAAAAATAGTAAATAAAAGAGCATCAAACTAAAAAATTCAGTTAAAACGAATCACCAACATTGAATTTAACCACATCTCCACTGCCGGTTTTTAGTACTGTTATGGAAAACTAATAAAAGGAATTGATGGACATGCCGGAACTGGATATGAGAGGAAAGGAAGGAAGGAGTAAGGAAAGGAGAGATGGAGAGAATGAGATGGGGGACCTGGCAGCTGTTTGCAAGGCCTAAGAGACCTGAGCCGGATGCGGCCTGGAACATGCAAGGGAGAGTCAATTACGACCCCCCAGCACCCCTGGCCTGCACCCGCACCCAGTGGAAAATCTTTTGTTAAACATCACAGCTGGTGCTGAGTGGATTATTGCCAAAAAAGGGAACATGCAGTAAATATTCACTGAACAGATCGCTCTTCTTATGAATGGAAATTTGTAATGGCAATATTCCCTGGAAATGTAAGCCAATACTGGTGCCCACACCAGGATTGTCAGCAGTGAGCGACTCATGACAAAGAGATTTATGAAATGACTCCAGCAGTGCCATGGGACAAGCTTTTAGTAACTTATTTCAATTGCCTACCACCTTTAAAAATTCCTTTACACACAATTTCTGTCATGCACTTTGCAGGGTAAAAATCTTTTTTCAAGTGTCTGTGCACTTTGTGTCCTGTGTAAGTAGGTGATGATTTACTTCCTTTACATAGTACATGAATATGTGAACTCACCTTTGATGAGCGCTGCTGACTGCTCTCATTATCTACAGTTTTCAGGCTCTAATAAATTTACCAGTCTCAAACCACTAACTTTGCTTGAGGGAAAAAAAGTGACGTTGGGGGGAACCAGCAATGAGCAGGTGTGTTTTGGCTACATTATGATGCTTCAGTGAATGAGAAGACCAAGCATCTGATTCCACACTTTTTATCTGGCATAAAGATTTCATTTTTCTTACTTTCCTAATGTGAATTTAGGTCGATGGTTGTGTTTTCGTGTGTGTTGTTTTGTTATTCTTGACACCTGACTTACAATGTTTAACTATTAAGCTATAAAGACCAATTTGTCATTTCCTTTGCATTTGTAATTACCCTGTTAATACACTGTTGACTTAGTTTGGTCAACTGCAACCATTGGTTTGTTTTCTAATTGAGTTTAGAGACTGTGTCATGACGATGAACAGCCACAATTTCCTTTTGTTATATCAACTGATTGTGTGCGCATGTTTTATAAAAAAAATAAATCAATAATAATTTCCTACCGGCAGCAGATGACAGCCTTGCAGGATAAGGCCAAGTCAAGAAAAGCCTGGCGGAGCTCAAAGGAAAGGGCATATTTCAGTGTTTGGCCATCAATGATAAGTGCTAGCTCATTTTCCTTCCTCAGAGAGTCACCCAAGGATGAGCAGTGAGATGTCAGAGTGGAGCGAGTAGCCTGTGAGGGGACAAAAAAAAGACATTTTAAGTGAGTATGCTCCTTTTTTTTCTGCCTTTACACCCCACTTTGGATACTGTTAGTGTACAGCAGTGACAATTTATTAGCATCTTTGACAGTCCTCAACAAGTTGGCCAAAAGTCAGTCATTTACCAACAAACACATGAAGGCTTATTGAGAGGTTTTGTGTAGAAGAGGAACATAACTTCTTCTTGATCTCACCTTGAATCAATCATTTTCCTGTGTAATCTGGCAGCGGGTCTTTCAACTGACATCATGTTCAGGTTTTATGTTTTTGGTTTGATTTTTTGTTAGAATTTTGCAGCCTTGCCAAGCGTTGAAAACACAAATCACACTTCAAAACATGCAGACACATTTGTTGAAAGGTCAAACTGTTGGTAAATGGGAGACATGTGCTCCTTATTGCGCAGCCAGCTTTCATCTGGGGGAAAGAATTTGCTTCTGTGTACTCTAAACAATTAAGAATGCCTATATAAAGTTCATAGTTCTTTACGACATTATCACAACCTGTTGGTTCTACAAGGTCCAGCTACATCAAACTCAATTCAGAATGGGATTAAAAGGAGAAAAAAATAGCTAAAAGGCAAATGAGTTGAGAAATACACAATAAAAATTTAACAGCAAAGAGTGAGTTCGCGACTGTCTGTGCAGATGCCCACCTGCCTACGGGGCAGTAGTTTGGGGCGTTTTTTCTGGACCTCTTTTAGTGGATCATAGAGGAACAGGGATTAATAGAGAAAATAAACATCCCACAGAGATGTAATGAATTCCATGTGGAGGAAACAGGCACGCTACAGGCTGCTAGTCACACAAATTTGAATTTCCTATTTAAATTCACTCCACTCATACTGTTTTAACTCTTGGACAAGTAAAGTTGTTAATTGTTGAGCGCTTGTGAGTAAAAAATAAGAAATATAAAAGAACAAGAAGGAACGGTTGTTTTTAGCTGTTACTAGGACAGCGGAATTCTCATTAACCATTGTACATCTAGCTTACTGGCCTGTTAATATTCATTCTCCATTAGTTTTTTGGTCATCTAAAGTAAAATGGGTATCATTAACTATGACAGTTCTTTTTCCACTGCAGCCTGGAATTTTCGTGCGGATCATCCATTTGATGCTAACTGCATTGCACTAGCTTTGTTATCTAATTACAGTGGATCTAATCTAATCTTGGGAAAGTTTTGTTAGTTATGGTGGATTTCACTGTAAATATACATGAAAAAGGAATGGCACCAATTGAAATGGCCCACAGCAGGAAGTGTTTGTGGAAACACAGGCAATAGAACTAAACACATTGTAATTACACGAAAATGTACACGAAACATCTTAAAAAATGTGGGCACAATTTTAATCACATAGTATCGGCAGTGATTTCATGGAAACATTCAAACCTGACAGCCCATGGGGGGTAAAAGAATGACCCCAGTAAAACCCTAAACATCTAACACACACAAAACCCGATTGTATAAACATGTTGTCATTTTTTTTCCCTAGACAGCGATGTACAAATGCATTCATTCTGCACACAACTGTCCCTCCTCCAAAAGATTCACTGCGCTTGTTTACTCAGCCTGAGGCTCTGTGTTTTCCTTTGTATGGCGGAATTCCTGTTTGCATTCACCTTTTCCCCCAAATAGAAGAAAGGAAAACAAAAACATAATGAAAGGATTAAAGGAGATTACAGGTCGTCGTCAGGGCTCTGAAACCCTTAAAGTGTAAATGTGTGTGTGTGTGTGTGTGTGTGTGTGTGTGTGTGTTGTGCGTGCGTGTGCGTGTCCGTGTGTGTGTGTGTGTGTGTGTGTGTGCGCGTCACATGTGTTTCATAGAGGGACTGAGCACATGTATGCATGTATAACTGTGTCTGATACCATGTTAGAACATGTGTGAGATGACAATCTGACAGAATCTACTGCTTGTCCTCACCTTGTCACAGAGGAATGGGCATAAAAAAAGACTTCAGCACCATACGAGGTAAACAGCCCAGGTCCAAAACACTATAAAAACACTGTAAAGTACCTGAGGAGAACTACAAATCCAAAAAAGCATTTTTTTAATACTTTGGCAGTTTGAACAATGCCTTTGTTATTTGCAATTATTGTGTCTCAAATGGCATGAATTTTATTAATACTGAAATATATAGAGGAAACAGAGGCTTAGACACACGGCTCAATCCCCAAGTGAATGTAGTGCAACTTGTCATAGCAGGTTCCATCAAAGCTTTGGCACCATCTCAATTTATCTGGGATAATAACCAGACTAAGTCTTCAGGGAGCTGAAGTTGATTCAAACAGTAACTAGTTTGAGATGCCGCTGCATCAAACTAACCGCTCATACAAACATCAAGCCCAGACTAAACACTATCCTTTTCACTAAAGAACATTACATGAATACATGAAAAGAAACACACTAAAGAGCCCTGTATGATCTCTTAATATTTGAAGAGAACAAGAGACCGAAGAGAAAAACATGACTATGTCACTATTTTCTTTCTCCCAGAAAATTACAAAATTACCCTAATTTTGGAGACGGCTAAGGAAAAATTTGCTGAGACATTTCATCTCACTGGATGCGACACGGCTGGCTTTTATTCTAAATCTTCCAAGCTAAATATTAATTTACACATGCATCTAAACTTGAGGAGGGTGGAACAGTGTGCTTGTACACAAACAAACACAAACATTGTAAACCATGTTCACAAGCTCTTCTGGGTGGAATTTTATCAGGTTTATATTTGGATCACATACTGGGCCAGGCACAGGGAAAGGGTGGTTGAGATATCACAGGTCAACTTCCCCATTGCATACTTACGACATAAACGCATGCATTTCAAGACAGGTGACAAATGAAAGGAAAAGACATCATAAAGTTTCTTTGTAAGATCGTATGCCATTATGAGTTGCCAAAACAGCTTCAAGGCACTTTGGTATCCCTTATGCAAGTCTCTGGAACTCTGCTGAATGGATGGAACATCATTCCTGTTTGATAGTGGTGACGAGTGCTGTCCAACACATTGGCCCAAATAGCTGCCGTAGTGTTTCATTTTAAGGCCGCAGCTTACAGTTCAATCATTTCCATGCTCAATAATGCCATTTGTGTCCTATTCACAAGATCTTGACATTTTTTTCGACACTAATTCACAATTTTTCTCTTTAACGTCACTGCTGTGACACATGTATCCTAAATCCTCCAGCAGCAACACTGGAAACGACAGACAAATAGAGCAGAGCTGCTGAGTGAATAGGAGGTGAAGAGAGACACGCTCATATCTGAAGTACAGGTTCTGTCACCAGTGAGTTTTAACAGACCGTTTAATTATCAGATTGTGCATCTGTAAAAACACCCACATCCTCTCCAGCCTGAGACAGAAAGGAGCACAGCAACATAGAGCAGGCAAAAAATAGAAGTGGGAAGGCTGATGTTCAAAAAATGATAAATTCCAGAACAATACACAAGATGAGGCACTACATGCGTGTATTCATGTTTGTGTATGTGTATGTTTAAAGATGATTAATGAGCAGAGGAGAGATGCTGTTTGTTTAAGCTTCGACCACGGGTACTTTTGAGAGGATAAGGGGGATTGTGGGAAAGTTAGACGAAATGTATACTCAGATCTATCAGGCTGATCAGGGTGATCACGTGCCACTGCAAAGGGTAAACAGTGTGTCTGTGTTTGAGTAAACTCTTTCAATGTAAGATTTGTATCTGAGTGTGTGTGTGGCATGTGATCTGAAGGTGACAGATGGCGCTTGTCACAGCTTCAGCAGTTGCAAACCGTTTACCCAGGAGGCATTGCTCACAGGGTTTGTTTTGATGAGCAGAAGCACCAAAAGGAGATCGCATTACCGTTCACTCATCACGCTCACATGGCTCTGCCAAATCTCTCCTTCACCGTCTCTGTCCAGATTCTCTCCCTCATACATAAAGAACAATAAACACTCTCTGTTTTATTCATAAAACACACTTCCACAAAAACAAGCGTGTTTTTTCCTCGTTCCTATTTTCTCTGAATTCCCTCTGAAACACACACATTTCTACCTTCACACACACTAAAGGGTCTAGTTGCTTCCTGTACATAACGAAGGTGCTGACAGATCTGGTGGTAGTGGTGTGAAGGAGAAACAGAGTGGAGAATGGGCTGGGCATTGTGCAAGACCGGTAACTGTAAGACTCACTTCACAGTTCAGCCCTTAAACTGACAAGTGAAGAGGGATGGTAGAGAAGAAAAATGGGACACACAAAAAAAAAAAAAAAACAGGGGGAGGGTCAAACTTGAGGTGAGATTTTGATAAGCAGCTTCAGTTTTGTGTCAAATCAAGGATACACTTTCAATGGGGAAACCATGAAAA
>CAAKHD010000829.1:43376-58116 GCA_901007705.1 Fistularia tabacaria | reverse complement strand
AAAGGGGAGGGTAAGAAAAAAAAATGGGACACACAAAAAAAAAAAAAAAACAGGGGGAGGGTCAAACTTGAGGTGAGATTTTGATAAGCAGCTTCTGTTTTCGCTCACATGCAAGATACACTTTCAAAGGGGCACGCATGCAAAAAGGCAAAGTTATTTTAGGTGAGAGATAAGAACTCCACTGAAGTTGCTTTCATCCATATTGACCACTAGTCACAATCAGGGCTCTCTGAAGTTTCCCTGATTGACAGTAACACTGTCATGCACACAAGAGCGCAGTGCGCTCATATACACACTAACTGTTTAATTTTCTAGAAACTACAATATCGTGATTGAATTATCCCCTCAGACAACTTTTCACTCTTTACGGTTTGTAAAATTACATGTATGTCATATCTGATTATTATCAGGTTTTTTTGAGTGTGTTAAAGTACTTCAACATCCTGAGACAGAAAAGCATGCATGGAGTGGTCACATGACAAATTTCTACACATGGCCCTTGGTTTATGTTTCATTCCAAGCAGCTGTTCCTCTCAGCTTTCTAGTGTGCTATATAGAAACATATTAGTAGCACTTGCACTTTACAATAACAACCTTTTGTGTCCTATAAAAATAAAATGAATCAAACGTAAGCAGCTCCTCCCCAAAGTATTGCGGAGAGTTGCCGCTCAAGTGTAGTGATGTCAAGCTTTCTAAACGAAAGATGGATTTGTTGCTGCACCAAGTTGTTTTACTTGTTACGAAATAGAGTATCAATTCAAGTCTCCGTCTACATTTGGCATATGGAAATCCTAAAACAACATCACAATCACATCTTGTATTATTAGTTTCAGACTTCTTGACTTCATGCAATAATTGGGGGAAAGAAAGACAGAAAACATGGGTAAGAGAGATGTGTGACATGCAACAGAGATTTGAAGTGTTGTACTAAGCTGTAGTCTACCATGGTGCTCATTTTAGTTATGACTGGTCCCATGATGGGTCCCTTTTTAAAATCATTAATCTAAATTTAACTCTAATATGGATTTATCCTTTCTTGTAGTTTATCTTAACTCAATTATCAGCGTTGTCTCTATATGACACTTAAAACTTTCTTTTAAAGATACAGCGAACTTCCCTTCAAACTGCTAAGCTGTAGAGGATATTTTTCTGCCTGAATAAAGTTTCAGTCAAGCGCGTTTCTGAGATAAAGGGAGAGAAACACTCAAATCTATCAATAAACCAAATTTTAACAAAATAACTTTGTCTTTGGTAAATCAGGTCTTAACTGATAATGCTATTACCAAATTGAGATGAGAAGGGTTTTCATTCTGCCGCACAGGGAACCTTAAGGCATCATTTCAGTAATAAGAAGAAAAAAATAGGGCAATATGATGAGGGGAAAAAATGTCTTACACTTGAGTCTACAGCAGTGATTTAGGTCAAACTCTACGGACCAAAGAGCAAACCCACTTTGACTGTTAACTAGTATTTCATATGATTAAACATGCTAAACAGGCTGCGAACAAAATCATCCAAACTATATTAAGAAGGATCCACTTAAAATGCTGGCTTATTGGCTTTCACCCTCGTGTACTAAATTTCTCGCAATTCTATGGTTCACAGATTACCCTGACATTTAATGTTCACCCTGACCAACTCAATTTACTCAGTGTCTAAGTGGCCTTGCATGCTGTCTGGCTTTAAACCAAGAGTTCCCAAAGTCTGGGAGCTTCGAAGCACTGCTTTGATTTCTCTGAAAGAGTCAAATTCTGCTCCTACACATTTGAAAAGAATTTGCCATAATACAGTGAAGAAAAAGACTACTGGTCTGAAGTTGCACAATCAAATCAAAAGTTTTGGCCTTCATTTAAATCAATTTCCATTGTTAGCCAGGTACAGTAGACACTTGTACTGTCAGGCTGATAACGCTGAATCCTTTTAAAAGCACAGGGCCCTCCAAAAAGAAATAATTAACCTTTGTTTTTTTTAATTACAGACTGTTCACTGACAAAGTGCAAAAAGTAAGAGTGGAAAGGTTTCCCTGAGCTTTTTCCAGATGTGTTTAAAACAATTTGTGAATACAAACGAGATTTTTCTGTCTCCACACACACACACACACACACACACACCAGTGTGTAAAATTTATGATCCGTGATCACCCCCCATCCAAAGGATAAAAATAATGGTGTAAGTGAACACACTGTGATTGTGTGTATACATGCTGTTAAAGCACATTTGAGGAAGGCTGCAAGAGTTTGTGAGTTTGCGTGGGTGGGAGGGAGAGACTGGGTGAGACACATGACAGGAATCAGGCCACTTTGGTGAAGCAGACACACATGACACCTGAATGCAAAGAACATATAGCTGGTGTAAAAGTCTTATGTACAGTCTGGGGTCATAGATTCCCCACTCTAATCAGCAAAACTGGAGCAGTACCAGAAATAGACTGAACATAAGTTCTGTACATTAACTTTTTAACCGGAAGATTGCTTGACAAAAAGCCTCTGAGCGGTATGAGAACACTATGCTTTCATGGGAAGCCGATAACTGTAGACATTGAAGGAAGAAAGACAGGGCAAAAGTGATAGTACACAGCTGTCTATTTTCTTCCCTGTCTCCATACAAGATACCAGAGACTTTAATAACCTGCACCTGTGAGCACACAAAGAGCCCCACCCACCAATCTACCTGTGGACCACACCCTAGTTCCCACAATAACCCTGAGGTTTTAAGACCACCTCCCGTACTCATACAAATACAGAGCAATCTTCCTAACACTGTCTAGAGTGAACACAAACGTGGAGGATGTCAGTGGGAGAAATAAGGAGGATCCACTCACGTCAAGAGATTCCTCATTGACAATGATAAGGGACATGCCGTGTGTCACCAGACGACAGGAGTAACCTGAGAGACAGAAACAGCCAGGGGATGTTACAGTGAGAGGTGGAATAAAGGGATAGTGTATACCTCATGAAATGAATAAAATCACAAATGTAGCTAGATAGCAATGTCTTAAATCTTAAAAAATTGGTTGCGCATATAGTTTATTATTGATTAAAAGATACTCATAAGTAAAAAACATTAACACACAATCTGAATAATGATGCACTTTAAAGACTCAAATAGTGTGAAGAGTCACAGCTGTATTAAGCAGTGACTATCTGGTCTGAGAATGTTAAATTTTCAAACTGCCCCCTGTTTGAGGGATTGTATAGTAACATGAAGTCCCTCCTGACCTGAGAACACTGCATTCAGGCACATTTCACTTGACGAGTGGCAATATGACTGGTATTTCACAGCTCATAATGGCCACTATTATTCTGGGCGTAATCAAGTTAAGCTTACAAAGGGACTTCCAGACCATCACTGGATATGCCTACATCGTTGCCTTCCTCATTTAAAATGAGCATTGTGCTCACCAAGGCTATGCCCCTTTTTGGGCTTCAATTTAAACTTGGTTTACTTTAAACAATCTCCCCTCACCTATGTTGATGGCAGTCTCCTGCTTGTCTCCAGTGAGGACCCAAATCTTGATGTCAGCCCTCATCAGAGTGGCAATGGTCTCTGGTACACCGGTCTGCAGACGGTCCTCTATGGCAGTAGCGCCGAGCAACATTAAGTTCTGAGCCAAAAATTAGCAAAAAATAAATATGGTGAAAAAGAGGAATGTGTGTTCAAAGAAATCAGTTAGTATTGACAAATTCTACAAGACATCGGCACTGTATGTGTCAGTGCTCTTTCTCTACACAGAACATCGTCCATGTCTAATTAGGAAGATGGCAACCATGAAAGCTCAGCTCAGCTCATGAAGCTTCAGCTCAGTTGGTGCAGCAGCTCTCTTGGAGTTCTCTCATAATCCTATGTCTTCTTGCCAAGAAGTAAACATTACCTTCCCCCTTTGCTATAATTTGTTCAGCAATTAAATGCACATGTACCGTCATTACAAACACTTGGATGCACACACAGACACACAAGGTAACACTACTGTGTTGTTGACTCCTGTTTTATGGGGCTTTTGGCAGGCTGGCACAGTTAATTACCCTTGTGGTCTCCCAGTCTGAACTCCCCTCTCCTCCTGCTTCCTTTATTTTCCCTTTACATTCACATTTAGTTCTCTCTCCTACACATACCCTAAATCGCTGGGTTTCCCACATAAATTGAAATCAATCTTAAAAGCCTTCTTGGCTTAAATCATTATAATCCTTCCCCCCCTTACTATGCTGCTTTTTTCTCACCAACAACACATCTTCCGCATAGAAGCTGACCTTTTGGAACACACTGGGTCTTAATGATGCCTATTAGTGTTTAAAGATAATACATACAGTTCTACCCTCAGGCTGTCTAAGTCCGATATTAAGACGGACTTACAAAAAGTACAGACCACAATAGAACTGCTCTGCCACCTGCTGGCAAAAACATGTTAACTTACATAGCATTTGCAAATGAAATTAAAAAATGTAACTGTCATTTGTGTACCAAGGTATCATAATAATCCAAAATAGAGGGAACACATAACCTTGAAGTAAGAGCTTACCTTTTCCAGTAATTCATAACACTCCTCTAATTTCTGAGTGCGGTCTTTGAGCACAGTGCTGACCCGATTGTATTCCTTTAGCCATTCCTGATAGACGCCTTCTTCAAGGTCAACATAGGCAAAACATAAAGTCCTCAGTCCTAGACAGAAAGACAAAGGATGTACCATAGATGAGTTATTTTACAGAAAAGGCATAGATTTCCTTGCAGCACTAAATTCAAATTAGTGTAATTTGAGTTTAAAATCAAATGCAAACTCAGCATTGTCTAATAAATGTAGCTCCCTGCCCTCTGAGGTTGCTCATTTAACTGTGAATTAATTTGAAAAAACAAAAAACAAAACAAAGCAAACAAAAAAAACCTAAAACAAATAAACTAAATCTTCTAGCTGTTCCATTAATACATTGTTAAAAATCAAACACAACTTATGTTTAATGATAACCAAGTTTAAGTAAGTTTATGAATTTCTGGATGCAAATAAAATTCTGACAATTTTTGAGGTACAACTATTGAGGTACATCGTGAGAAAAACAAGTTGACAAAAATACAATAGATATGCAAAGAAAAGAAAAGAAAAGAAAAGAAAAGAAAAGAAAAGAAAAGAAAAGAAAAGAAAAGAAAAGAAAAGAAAAGAAAAGAAAAGAAAAGAAAAGAAAAGAAAAGAAAGAATATCTAATATGGCTATAGAGTCCCCATCTTTTTCTCACCCTCAGTAGCAAATTGTTCCAGATGAGCAACTGTTAATTCTTTGTACTGGGATGCCTCATTCAGACGTTCAAAAATGACATTATCCTGCACAAAAAATGACAAAGGGCTTTAGCTTTAAAACAATGAAAATGTGTCTGGAAACAACAAGCAGGATGAACTGAAAAAACAATGAGATAAACATACCGCTCCTTTGCAGTACAACCGTAGCTTCCCATTGGGGGTTCTCACCACCACAGACATGCGCTTGCGGTTGCTATAAAAGATGGTGGTTTTATTACACTGCAGTGTAACATTGCAGACTTATTGGGTTGGAAAAGGAATATTTACTAGAGTATCACCTGGAAAACTCCAGCACATTTAGTAGCTCATAACTCATCTCCTTTCCTCTCTAGAACAAAAAACAAAATGTCTAGTCGTCGTATTGGACAAAGATGTTACATATGTGCAGTATGTAGATAAATACTTACGGCTTCAATGATGACTGAATGTGGGGTCCTTGCAGTGAAGACAAAGCCAAGTCCCTTTGCTCCTTTTACTAGTGCTCCTTCATCTGGTGAGGAGGCCTGGTAAATGATCTGGTTTCCCTCTCTCTCCGGAACCACTGTGTGGCACACTGCCATCATGGTCAGGAACTCACAGATTTGGGGTGACGTAGGCTGGAAAGGCACGCACACACGCACATACCCACAAACATACCCATTTACACACATTAACCCAAATCAATTCTGGGCAGAACCCTGCTTCTTTGAGTAAAGATCCTAAATATCTTCTGACTCACATGTTCTTTCTCTATGTTCTGGATGAGAGCTGGGTCATCAAACTCTGTCGAATTATGGCTGTTGGACGGCAAATTGCTGTGAGATCAAAGAAAAGGAATTCATCTAATTATTGTGTAGAAAATATCTTTGATCATCTTCCAAGCATCAAACTCTGTATTCCAGGCTAAAAAAGGTGGTCTTTGTCCAGTGTTCTGAGCAAAGTATACACAGCGCATTCATTTCTCAAGCATGCAGAACCAACTATAAAGAACAGATTATTAGAAAAAGAAGACAGACTAGAGGGGCAGAGGGTGAGGTTACTCACCTGAAGTCCTCCATAGAACGATCACAGTCAAGATCAGGGAAGTGGCTTCAGTGAGGAATGAGGGTGTAATGCGAAAGAAATCAGTCAGTACAGAACTTGATTAGTTCATCTGATTAGGCATGCGAGACTTTAATGTACAGGTCAGTCAAGTAGTGAGAGGAATTTTCTATGAGTTAATCCGAGACATGGAACCATAAGGTTTGAAAGTAGTTGTGTAAAGTGTTATTGATGTCCTCTACAAGTAAAGCTTTGAGGCAAAATCTAATTGTGAGTGAAATGACTGACCCATAAGTAATTCCAGCGATGGTGCATTTCTTGAAGTGCATGACATTACATGTCAGAGTTCCTGTCTTGTCAGAAAAAAGATATTTCACCTGCAAAACAATACAAATATAATGAAAGCACACACTGGCACTTGGTATCTTGACTTCTTAATCTTTTTTTGGGGGGGGCGGCTGACCTGTCCCAATTCCTCATTAAGATTTGACGTTCGAGCCATTGCTGGCGTGTCTGTCTCTGAGTAATACATCTCCACATCCTGAGGTTGAACAGAATTTTTTTATCTTACAAACTACATTTCTTCAACTGAAAATGCGCATCTCAAACCACACATGCGATCTTACCCAGTTGATAAAGAGGGCCTGTGTGAACTTGACAACCTCCAGTGTGACCAGAAGGCTGATAGGGATCAGGTTGTTGTAAAGGATGATGAATGTTAGCAGGTTGTAGGCAAAGTTAGTGGAGATATCACCTGAAACATATAACATTCTCTTTTTGAGGGCGTGCTGGAACAGCATCATTAACTTCAGAAGAAAAACAATTCTCTTTTCACTGTGAGGAGACAGGCCTCACAGCCCAAAAGTCTGGGCTAATTTCTGAAAAAGAGACTCTTGTTACAGGACATGAAATGAGAGGGTGTGTTATTTCTCACCAGCTCGAGACAGGTACCAGCAGGCATCTTCCGTGTGTTCTCTGTTCCAGATAGCAGCACCCACAGAACTGACCAACGCCATGACCAACAGGATTCCAAACAGAACCAGGATCTGCATATTGGTTACCCGCTCCACATTAGATCGCTTCAGTGGCGCCTTGGTAGAGTTCTGTGAGGAGGATGTGTCAAGAAATTGAACAAGTGAGAAACACAAGAGACCAATGTTTCTCTGAAAAGCAGTAAAAATGCACTTCCAGCAATTTGCGATTCTTTTGTGCCAAGTTAGTTTGACATACCCTAAGATAAACGCGGCTCCAATATGTGTGTATCATAGGCATTTTTTGGCCAATTTTGTAGGAATCTGCGAGCAGTAAAAGCTCTTTAAGTGAAGAATAAAAATATTTCTTAGCTCAATAATTCGACTAATAAATTCATGAAACGGATCATTAATACATTGTTTGATTACTGTACTTTGAATGTATCTATCCATATATAGAGGGCAGATTTTCAATTATTCCAAGCCTTACAAAAGCCCATCTCAGACAATACTTTGTTTAACATGTTCCGATAATTTTTTTTTTTAAATTAATGAACCAACATATCCACTAATATAGTAAGCAAAAGTTAGTTTTTTGGTTTTCCTGACAAAAAATGTTTTCAGAAATAAAAACGCGCCCTCTAAGATTCTGCTTGACTCTCTAATGTGAAGTATAATGACATCAAACTAGATAAAGATACTAGAGTTTTTGAAGTGCCCTGGACAGTTTACCTGCATCAATTTTGAATCATGACCAGTGTAGACAACAATTCCCACAACCCACTGCGTGTTTCTGAGCTGTGCACCACGCAACAACACCTGGTCTGGGCCTAGAGGAGCTGGACTGAGGAGAGAGGAGCGATGATAAGGAACAAAATGTGGTGCATGAATATGAATTTTAAGTCAATCTGACCTTTAAAATTTTGTTTCATTTAATATAAATCTTATTTTTGAATAAGAAAGTTGTTTTTTCATATTCACATTTGTGTTTGTATATGTGTGTGTCTTACTTTTGGTTTTCCAGGAGCAGTGTACCAGTAAAGTCATACAGGTGTCTATTAGGACCTTCACAATCCAAACGACCAGACAGAGTCATCAAATCCTCCAAGGTCTGAAGACCAGCTGTGAGTGGAAGGCCCTAAAGAATTAACACATGCAGAAGACAGCAAGATGATGTTATCGATGTATTTGTGAAGACAAACTGTCCCAAATTTTAGGCTGTCACAAATACAAATTAACTATGAAAAAATTGTAAGAAAACAGAGCTATAAGTAACATGATAAGACTCCTTGAAAGGTATTTTGAGTTTTGTTCAGAGTGGATAAAAATATTGCCTTCATCTCTGCATGTAAGCAGCTCCTGAACACAATCCTGGATTTCTTAATTTTCATTTTACAGACCAATTTCTAAGCAGATGTTTTTTGGCCAAAGAAGTGGTGCATCAGAAAAACGTGAAGGAATCATTCTGAAGATGCTGATCCTGCATCCTACCTGTCTGATCTTTAGGTTGGTTTCCCCATCGAGGTTTGAGGTCTCAGTGTAACACATGGCCTGTGGCTCACTGGAGGAGAGGCAGGGTAGCATTGAAATCATTCTGAAGTTGAACTCCACAAAATTTATAAACAGAGGATGAAATGGTGATATTGATTTATGGCGTGCTTCATCTCCTTCCATTCCAAGATGATTTTAGAAAAACTAACCCTAATCTTAAAGGAACCTTTCATGCTAAAGATGATTAAAACACATCTAGTTAAGCAGTACGTTTAATGTCAGATGTGTGCCTTAAAACACAACAACATATTCATAGAGTCATGGAGTCTGACCTGGAGGACACAATGACCATATCAGCTGGAAGGTGCTGGCCATTGGTCACCTTCACTATGTCTCCTACTGCCACCTTGTGGCCATGGATCAGCAGTGCAACAGCAGGATAGAAGGAGAGGGGACAGATAATGTGGCATGTTAATTCAGAACCAGCCAAGAGGCAGAAGGCAGCGACGTGACATAATGTGACAGGGGACAGCAGTGTGTTGCTTAAATGGTTTTGATTAGACCACAACAGAGCCAGACCACAGTGACATAAACAAAACATGGCAAGCATGAAGGTATGAGAGAAGTAGCTCGTAGATCAGATTGTTCTGGGACACAGCACAGTCCTAAAAACTCAATTTCCAATGGAAATATTCCGCCTAAATTAAGAATAATAAAACTAAAGCAAAACATGTGGAACTAGGGAATGAGAAATCTTCTGGCACCCTTCTTATCCAGCCAGACTTTTCTCATGAAATCTAAACATGTAGAGAAAGTAAGAGGAGATAAGCTTGACCTCAGTGATAATTTAGGAAATGTTGAATAAAACACTATCACTCATCTCAGCTCTTCATTGAGCTCTGTCTTTTTTCCCAGTATACAAAGCACAAGGCAAATTTCTTGAAATGGAAAATTATCATCTTTCCGCATAATAAAAGGCTAGACTTGTTAGGAGAACAATGGAACACACACGGAAAAGGTTTGGATTTCTTCATTCACAAAGAGACTGTCGAAAGCAGCTGGAGCAAATTCCTTCACCTGTTCTGAGCCTGACTAACAAGGGAGTAAATTCCTGATCTACACTGCTGCCACTCAAATAATAGACTTGAATTTGATGTGACCTGGTGCACATGAGCATAGACTGCTCGGCACAGTTAGAGTACAATTAAGCTCCAGCGGGGAACCAGATCTCAAGGCCATAGTCACATAAGCCATAAAGCACGCCACAGGGCTGTTATGCACTGAGACAATCAAAAAACAACCTGCATGAGCTAATTACAATGTTAGACAGAAAACCAATATACATGCATATTTGACAAAAAAACAAAACCAGTTTTTCCTGTTGCTAACTGATGCACTCTTTTTGAGAGTACAGTTTTACTGCTTGGAATCTTAAGAACAAACAGACCTTGGCCAAACAGAATCTAAGATGCCTTAATGTTTGCCACTCTTGTCTTGAAGACGAGGTAATGTGTGAATATTATACAAGTAAGATATTTTGATCTTATCACTGTCTAAGGAGGCAAGTTTAATTCTCATCTTTATTAGGTGAGGGTAAGAGTAATAATTCATAAATGTATACTGTTTCATCCGCTGTTTTTCCTCACTTTCTACTTTGCTGGAATATATTGTAACACAGCAGGGTATGTCTCAGCTGATCTGGTCAATAATGCAAAACAGAACTGGGTATTAAACTGGATTTACATCAGAAGGGGAAAATACTTGACATGTGATGAGTGAGAGACAGCAATAAGTCAGAGATGGTAGTTAATGTTACCTGTTTCCAGATAATTGTCTGCCAGGCTCCGTTCCGCAGTACTGAGAGACAAGGACAACACAGCCATCAGTCAGCCGAATCTCACATACAGTATTCATAGCCCCTAAACTTTTGTCTGGGCAGCGTGGCCAGCAGTATAGTGAGTGACAGACAACAGCCATTCACTCGGCCATGAAAGGAAAACAAAACCATGCCAATAGACATGAGCACACTCGTGGAAAAGCAGAGACAGGTGGTGCACATTAATAAGCACACATGAGCATGCACAAAATCAGTCAGATAGCCAGTACCTGTTGTCTTCTTCTTATTGACCGTGTTGTCTGCTTTATGCCTTTTCTGTAAAGTCGTAGAAGAAGATGCATTCGCGATCAAGTTGATGACAAATGTGATCAAATCCAGCAAGCGGTCATATTTAATGTGTGATGTGAAACTCACGTAGTCTTCTATGATTTCTTTGATCCCAGCCACGGTGAGAATGAAGATGAGTGGAACAAGGGTGGTGTAGCGACCAGTTGGTGATACATCAGGGATTTGCTAGTGTGTCAAGAATGGCAACCATCAGAAATCATAAATGATAGCGTGCAAATACTTTGGAATATCTTTGATGAATTATCATAATGTTGGAACAGATAAAAACAAATTATTTTCATATCAAGCGATTTTCTATTAAGCATTCACTTCATTGATATGGGGAACAATAATGAAGAAGTGGTACCATATTATGCCTATAGATAACTTTTCAGTGATTAACATGTAGGAATTAGGTCAAAGAAAATCGAGCCAATCAGGCAGCAAAGTATCTAGTTAGACCAGGGGTCTCAAACTCATTTTAGCTCAGGGGCCACATGGAGGAAAATCTATTCTCAAGTGGGCCGGATGGGTAAAATCATGGCATATTAACTACTGTTAATATACCAATGGTTCAATTCACTCCGGAAACCTGGCACATTTTAGCTTTGTGAGCTGAATTAAACCTGTTCAAGGGCCTGATTCGGCCCACAGGCCTTGAGTTTGACATTCCTGAGTTAGACTATCCTACCACCATATTTGCCAAATAAAAAACTATTTAAAATATTCATAATGAAAATACCTGCATGAGTGCGATGAACAGGAAGAAGGCATTAGCAGCTCGCCGGATCTGCTCATATAGGAACCGGGGCAGAAAGGTGAGGATTCCATACTTGGTGGTGCTACAGAAGAAAACAATTGACAGAAGTCAGAGGAGCGAGAAAGTACTTTGGGAAAAGTAAGAGGTCCTGCAGTATAATACTGACACAAGCATAGTTGCTGGAACAGCATTGTCTTAATGGCTAAATAACAATCGACTATCTTGGACCTGATTGCCACTGCAAGTGACATTTAAAACACCAAGTCGTACCCGCTGAGAGGAAACAGTCCCTTTGGGTACTATCTATAAATAGAGCTAGACTGTTAATGGAATGAGCCAAATTTAAATCCAACTCCGCAAAAAATAGGCACAAGAAACCCCAGCAATCTCCATTTGTCTGTCATCCAGATGCATTGATTAGACAATTGTATTGATTGGCTTTGTGATAACTTGGTGCAGACTTTTAGAGGCTAAAAATAAATCAGCCATACAGTGAAGACCCCCCTCTTTTGTTGTGTGAAGCTTGATTCAATGCAAGAGCTCTTTCAATGATTTTTTTAATGGGTGGTGGATTTGTGTGTGTGTGTGTGTGTGTGTGTGTGTGTGTGTGTGTGTGTGTGTGTGTGTGTGTGTGTGTGTGTGTGTGTGTGCGCGCGCACCCACCACTTGCAAAAAAAACATGCAAAACTAGAGACTATGATACAAAGAAGAGCAACAGATGTTACTCCGTCACAAACTGTACACAGACTCTCAGCAAACACCACACACTGACACCCTATGTTTTGACAAACCACATTTTCTTTTGAGTTAAAATGAAAATATACAGTATATGGACACTGTTTAATCCCGTCCTCATCAGACTTCAAGTTCTCATAACTGCTATGTACCTCACGGGCCAGCAGATAAATGGCTCTTGTCTCGTCTTTCTAGAAAAGGGATTCTAAACTCACTGATGGTGGTTCTACCCAATGAGGGGCAAACATCTGGCTTTGTTATTTCTCATGGTGTAGATGCTCAACTTTCTGCCGGGGGACAGCTGTTAACTGCTGGAGTGGTGTCGTCCTGCTGTTTGCTTTGTTGCATTTTGTATCCAAAACGGCAGATGTTACTCAAGCCATTCAAAAGATAAAAGTCAACACTGAACTTGAGTCCAAAATGATTCGAGTGTCAAAGTGATTAAAGTGCGAGGACATGGATGGGCAATCTGTGCTATGGAATAGGTTTATGATGACAGATCTTATTGGATTTGTGACTTATTTGGACTTATTCGATGTGAGTACACAAAAGCAGCACTAATGCTTATAGTGTAAGAAACCAAGTGCCTGCAGTGACGTGGAAATGGAAGATGCAAGATATTGAGAGGAGTGGAATTGTAAAGTTAACAGATAGAAGCTTCAAGGCTTTAATCTTGGGGGGGGGATCAATAGGGCTATTGAACCTTTAATGCATACACAAAAGACTTTCAGGAATCCAGGGACATGAAAGGGGACGCCTCTGGAGCCAGATTGCCTCTCCAATCAGCCTGCAGTAAGGCCAGACTGCAACACGTGATCCAATCACATGAGCCAGAGAGAACACCACTTTAATTTCATTAGCTGAGCTGAAACAGAATATCCTAAACAATAAATTAAATCAACTAACAATAATGGCAGATCACTGAATGTAAACCTGATTACCAACAAACTATCCTCTCAAGGAACATTTGTCCACGGCTTCGAAGGCACCATTCGCAGCGAGTACATATAAATAGGTATAAAACAAGGTAAACACAAAGGACAAATTTCATTGGGCCTGTTTGAATCTAAATATAATAATGAAGACCCCACCTGCAGCCTTCAGCCAATGTCTCTTGAGTCAGATCAGGCAGCTTTTTATCCGTAAAAATTCCAAAACGGTTAAAAAACTAAAAATATCATGAACTCATTCTGCAAAAGATCACCTCAAAATCACCTCACAAAGGCAGCTATATTTTTTCTTTTCTTGCATTAAATGTAAACAAACAGCGTACAAACGTTCATTAACAGCTATTTTGGAAACCCTCTTCGTTCTTTAACACAGCAATAGGGTTTTGAGCCACACACAGACAACCTGTGGTGACTCGGAATACCCAATGGGACTGCTGTATAAAATCACTTAATAAGTGAGTTATTAAGAGATCTTATCAATAGTTTCATCTGTAAGATTCTGTCTCATAAAATACACACACACGCACACAAAAAAAACAGCAAACAGATTTGCTTTTAGGATAACCTTGTTTGAAGTAAGGACACAAATTGCTTAAAAGGAAAATAAAACACACTGTGTTCCAAAGTCTACTAGCAGCAGATGGTATGCCAGATAGAAGAATTATACAAAAACTGGCTGTGGGCTGTCCTTTAACCTGACAGCATGGGAGTAAAAACCCATGTGAGCAAATACCAGCTCTGCTGAGTGAGTGACTTCCTTTACGATCTCTTCAAGATGCACTTAAAATGAGGTAATCAAGGAAAAAATGTGTTTAAAAATAAGTTTTATATATATATATATTTCTAAACTTCTAAAAGCTGAGTAGCAGCACGAGGATCACTGAAATAAAGGTTTGATAGACCTGCTATCCCCCTCGCTGCTCTTAATTTTTGTACAAAACTTGAGACAACTATTTTAACAGACTTCAATTACATCATCACCTTCCCCTCAAAATTTAAAAATCGATAAAATACAAAGAAATACTGCCTGTTAACTTTAGAGCATGCATCTTGGAAAGACAGTTACAGACTTCCAAGCCTCGGAGTCGCTCTTACCTAACATGGTTGTCGCAGAACTTGGTATTCTGTGGCCGGTTGAGCAGCACCGCCCGCGCCGTAGCATCTACGGGATCCGCCTGGGAAGTAGTGCCGGACATCTCATCGTCTGCCTTGCGGTAACCGGCGGACGAGCAAGCGGGTCCTGCACCGTTGGATTGATGAGAGAGAGGCGAGGCTGAGTGAGTGCGAGTGGGGGGGGGGGGCACACACAAGAGAGGGCGGGGAAGGGGATGGAGAGGAGGGGGGGCAGGGGGGGGAGGGGGAGAGA
>CAAKHD010000829.1:13986-34137 GCA_901007705.1 Fistularia tabacaria | reverse complement strand
CGGGGGGAATGGTTTTTTGCGTGGATAAAAGGGAATATTTTTTTAAATTTTTTTTTTTTTTTTTTTTTTTTTTTTTTAAATCCAGGTCTAAAGATATCTGACAGGTACAAATCAGAAAACTTTACAGCAAATCAAGAGGAAACATTGACTTCAGGGTTAACAAGACTTTGTTTAAAGTGGAGATGATAATCAGGCATTACACTCTGAGCAACAATTAACAGCAAAACAATACTATACGTTAGCTCTGTATTGCACAACTTATACTAAATTACAACTCTGAATTCCTGATTATCATGTGCCGTCTCTATGTCATTTGAATTGTGCCGCTCATATGAGTAAGGGTGATTTCAAAGTGACTGACTTTAATTGGTGACTTACATGAACTCTGACCTGCAATTACATGGGATAGGCGTAGAGAGCACTTAAACAAAAAAATACTGGGCAGTTTCAAATCAAGCTGGGAAATAAATCCCATTAAATCGGCAATTTTGGTAAAACAAAAGTTAAGGGACATGAAAATAGATGCCAAAGCTTTAAACCATTAGCAGTTTAACAAGAACTCAGGATTTCCTTAACTGATAGCATGAGAGGACTGTCTTGCTTCAAAACAAATCCAAGCAGTGGTGAGGTATTTACAGAATACACTAAATAAACCAAATCTCAAAGTGATCTGTGTCATCCAGCTGTGACAAAGAGACATCACATAGTTAGCAGACAGTTAATGTGAGACTGTTCAGCAGTGGTATGAGAGCTCCTTAACCATTAATGCCATCCACTTAGTTTTTGAAGCATGTTGATAGGTATGGGGGAAACAGTTCACAAGAAGATAAAAAAATGGAACATCAAATCGCAGAAAACAAAGTCTAAAAAAATAAAGTTTTGTTAATTCTCTGCATTTATATACTTTCAGTTTTCCGCCTTTTGGTTCAACTTTCTTCATATTCAATGCAACAGTATTCTCAAAGAAATTAAACCATGAAAGCGCTATGTACATGCAAAGCCCACTTCGGTCCAATCAGTTCGGCCATACAGAATCTTAATACTTGTGTTATTGAGCAAGTAGGTCAATCATGGTGTACTGTGAGTATGGGCTGCCTACAGATGGGGCAGGTGTTGTTGTCAGATAACCAGCGATCGATACAGTGGATATGGAATTCATGAGAGCAGGGTAGGCGACGCAGCTTGTTGCCCTGGGCATACTCATTGATGCAGACACTGCATGCACGGCCCATCTCCCCCTCCAGACTGGCCTGACCATAAGTACGTGTTGCCAGATTGTCAATCTGTTCTTTAGTCAGGCCACGTGGGTGTTCGTCATCTTCTTCATCATTTAACAAGAAGAACTGTGCCAACCGCAATATGGGTAGAGTGCCATTTTCTACCAAGTTGTTAGTGTCTCTGCTTGTTCCACGTCCCTCTGTGGCATTCACTACACCTCCTCCAAGTCTGGCCTGACCACCCATGTCTTCCTCAATGCCCACTGACCCCACCCTTTCCTGATCTGCCCCACCTGTGCCAACCTGGGCAGTTGCATTCTCACTTGTGTACAAACGACTGGTAGGGCTAATGCTGTTTGTACCAACATCCATGTGGCTGGGTGCAACAGATTCAGAGTCAGCCTCTGTCTCCATGAGTGAGCTCAGCTCCCCAAATCCAGTCATTATCTGCCGCAAAATGGAACGCAGTGCTGTAGAGTTGGGCTCTCCGAGCCCTGTCTCACTGATGCGCCGCAGTGGAATTCGAATAGTGCTCACATAGGTTCGGATCCCAGCCCGCTCAGACCGGGAGATGGTACGTCTAAATCCACCACTGTCACTTTCAAATGTGACAGTATTTTCAGCAACCCGGGCACGAGAGCGTGTTCTACTGGCAATGCTGTCCCGATCCCGGTTTTCCCCAGGTCGAATCCTTCTCACCTGGAGATCCAACATGATGGTAGGATGGCGGCGCACAGCTGAACCTCCTGCTCCTGTTATATTTGATTCATTATCACGCTCTCCTGTCTCCATAGCTGGCTCTGTTAGGGCTGCAGGTTCTGCAACAGCCTCTCCTGTCTCCATGGAAACAGAGCTTGTGCCACTGCCTGGTTCAACAATCTGGATGCTCGAGCCACTGATACCACTGCTTGATGGTGGAGTGGTACTGGGTACAGGGACCCTATGTAAGGGGGAACGGCTTCGCCGTGACATGCGTGACGAAACCCCACTGCCTGCGGCAACCCTTCGTGATCGTCCACGTGATCGAGTCCTACTACCTTGTGTCTCCTGACCTTCAGCTGGGGCCGCAGGCCCAGAGTGGGGTGACACTCGAGGACAGTTCAAAGATAAAGTCACATCATCACGCCCCTGCTCTATTTCAGCATTGAGGGTTTGATGTTGAGAAGATGTTTGATCAAAAGGTGGAATAACAGTGGGAGGCGATACTGTCGACTGCAAAGCAGCACCTCTCCTCTGAGCTGGGGGGTGCACTGGGGCTGTAAGTGCAGGGGGGCTCATTGTGAGAGTGGTAGTGCTGCTGCGTGTGCGACGTGTTTGCATCCTCCGACTGAGCGCTGGGCGAGGGGATGGGTACGGAGCTGGCCTTGTTGTTGTCGAGAGTCGAGGATTGGTCAAGGGGGGAGCTGTGCGGCTTTGGGGGGATGTTGCATTTGCTGCAGTCACTGGTTGCTCTGCAGTGTCCAAGGTGTCATTATGTTCCCCCAACTCAGGCTGATCGTGGTTTATGTTGATCTCAAGGCTAAATCGGAACTCCCCGCTGTTAGGGTTGGTCCGGCTGACAGCCCGCCATGTCTGGTTGCCACTCTGGCCACTACGAGTAGCATTACCAGTGCGTCTGAAAGTGTTCAGCCATTCCAGTAAAGAGTCACCATTAGAAGTTTCTGCTCCGGGCTCTGTGTTCCCTGTATAAAAATAAATAAATTAAAAAAAAAAAAAACCCAATGCAATAATGTACATGAACCCATAATTACACTTGAAAAAAGTCATAGCACAAAAATGATGGCCTCTATTCAGCTATTCCTTAAGTCAAATTTTTTTTTTTTTTTTTCTTAAACAGGAAAAAAAAAGGTAGCAGTGCACTTTGCGAAAATATGCTGCTTATGTGTTCCGATGAAAATATCTTTAATTGCTCATTTAGAAAGAAAAAATGTGCAAAAAAAGGCCCTTACATATGTCAATCCAGGACAGGGACATATAGATCATAATCAGCGAATAATATTTTTCAGCTACTGGGATTATAAACAGCAAATTTAATCCAAAAGTTGCTGAAGCAAAAATGGAGCAAGACAGAAGTCTAAAAGTCAGACAGAGTTATCCCTACCTGCTCCGCGTCTAACTCCGTTCCCCCTCTCTTCTCCCTCACCGCTACTGCCTTGCTGTTCTACTGTATCAGCAGTGTGCAAACGTTGCTCAGTGCGGGGTTGAGATGACTCACGCTCCTTTGCTCCATCAAGACGTTGCTGGAGTTCTTCAGCAGTAACCTCCCCTATGGAAAAAAAATGGATATGAGTACGATTTGAGTTTGAGTGAACAATAAGCAAAATCAACCAAAAACTATCATTAGACATCTCAAATGATGCATTAATGACTTCAATGTTAGATGAATTAAGTCAAACACTCCATTTTACAGTTTTGGTTGAAAACATTGACAATGTAATTTCTGATGGGCCCTGTTAATAAACACGTCCTTGTTTGTCAAGAAAATAACATTCATAGAGCAGACATCTAGGTATCAACATCTATATTATAGTCAATGCCTCATTTCCCATTGTAAGTTATAAAATTTTGGATTAACCTTCAATATAAGAGAATTGCTCATCCTGTGATTTTAATTTTTATTCATATTGTAATTTCAGTAATAATTCAATCAACTGTGCAATCAACAATCAACAACCGTCAACTATCAACTATCAACAATCGTCTTTGGACGATAAAAGCTTTGTGGGGGTCATTTTAAACGACAATGACCATGACATTGTGATGCTTTGTTTGCTTGTACAGAACCAAAATACTCTGGTGTTATGATGCCCCAACCCTGTGAATTTTTACAGTGTTCAGCAACAGAAGCATATTGCGTAAACTGCAGCGTTGGCATTTTAAATGAGCTGCTCTGCCATTCCGGCTGTCACATATACAGAAGTAGGCATTGTGAATACATCCGAGTTGAGTCTGTTTGATTCCCCATACCCTATCTGTTCACTGTTATACAGACAGAAGAGCAGTGTTGTAATATTGCACCTTAGGAACAATGTATAAAAAGGGCTAGCAAGACTTCGAGAAACATTTCAGTGCTCACTATATGGTCGATGGGTGAAAATCATAATCACAGTCCTCTACCATGTCTGCATTCAAAAGTGATAGTGACTTTGGTAATTTGGTAACAATGGACCTGCTTCTTGAAATGTAAAAGACAACAGTTAATAAGTCCAGTTGATACTATTAGCTTAAATGTGACCATGACCAGGGTAGTTGAAATCCTTCACAGCCTAATTCACACATTCATATTCTAATTTGCGTATTAACAAAGAGCAAAAGCAATATGAGGCAACCAACCATTCAGTGCCTTTCTTAAGGATATTGAGTCTCTGGAAGAGCGAAGCTTTGAGATGTGCTGCTTCACAGGTTTACAAATACAGTAGTCCTTATATGCAACAATAATGGGTGGCAAACTGGAAATGACTGAATGCAAAAGCTCAAAATTTGCTAACCTGGCTTTGATGCAAAGGAGAACCCACTTACAATGCAAACTATTCAGCACAATCAACTGTTTTTATACACCAGATAAGAAATTGCTGTGTGTCTTGTCACAACAATTTTTTCCATTAATTCTTCACACAGAAAAGGCATTTAAGAAATACTGTGAAAATATTTGAAATCAAGCACCATCCTTTACAGAACCAAAAATAAAAAAATTCAGGTCATGATTCTGTGGTTTGATTCCTGCAGTTCTACCAAAGGTACACGTTGAAGTCACTAAATTGAGAAGTACAATTTAACATAAAATAATGGTTACTGGTGACTTGATAAATCCATGACAGTAACAGTTTAACTTTTCCAGCTAAAACTTGCTACCATATAACTTATGATATTTGATATCCAAAATAACCCCCCATTGACAATCTCAATCTGTCAAGTAACACAAGCGAGGTGTCCTCATCCTCACCAGGGGTGCCCAGGAGGTTGCTGTCTCTCATTAGGCGATACTCCTCCTCGCTTAGTTCATTAATGAAGTGATAGTATGCCTCCTCCCTCCGAAGACGCTCTGCCTGCCTCCGACGCTCATCTCCCCCACCAGGAGGGTCCATCACCTTGAAGAGTGCTAGAAGATAGATGTATGCCACTCAGACTCTACAACATTTCATCACTCACGTATTAAGCCTCAGTTACTCTACGTATATTGCCATCATATAAATACAATATGATCCACAAGAGTACAGGTATCTTTTTTGAAACAGGTGAATAAGAAACGTTTTGCTATATGACATGCACAGTCATGTTTTGGTTGTGTGCCACAGTAAAAATGAAATGCTAATAATCGCCATGTTACCTTGACTTTAACGAAACAGTGGGAGATATTTGCCAAATGAAGGCGGTTTAAAAAACGCCATCCATTTTCCTCCCAAAGACTCCTCCACCAGGACACAGAATTAAGCTAACGTTACGATGATGCTCATCCCGCTAATATTGCTCGTGTTTGACAAGATGACTGCCTCGAAAACTTATAACTAGCGAGTGAATGAATCTGTCAATTGTTCGATTTAAATAACAGTTAAAATATATCATTATGACACGAGATTCTTCATGTGAGCTCACGTTAGCCAAGTTACAATTTAAGCTACGGAAGGCCACGTTGAAGACAGGGGGATAAAGCAACAAAAGTGGCGTAGTCATCCTGGTTAGCCGCCAATCACGGGCCTGGTAGTAAAGACTGACATGCCAAGCTCCCAATCACTGCTACTGAGAGGCGGGACTCGACGGAACCCTTAAACGGGGGCTTTACCTGGTAAACGCAAGGCAAAGACAGAAAGACAAAGAGTTAACCTATTTTATAAAATATTTGATTCACCAAGCTATCAGTTCATACAGGCGATTAGCCGCGTCCACACGCCGTTGCTATAGTTAGTTTTAGGGACCTCAGGAGGATACAACGTGATATTTTACATGCGCAACGCTTTACCTGCTAACTGAGCGCTAGCAAGTTAGCGTAACTAACGTTAACGTTAGCGAATAACTGTCCGTCGACACAGCTGACTCGCGAACGACCTGACGCTGAATAATTTCTCAGACACACATTGAAAAGGGAGCTGTGTGAATTGGTTAATATACAGCGATGATAATATGAAATACCAGAATATTTTTTAGGAGATGACAGTGACATAAAAAGAATGTATTACCTGACAAAGCAGCTGTAATATGGACGGGTTTCTTCGCTCTTCCTTCTCACTCTCTAACCAAGATGGGACCAGTGGTGCTACTTTACAACGTCCGTGTAAAACAGCGTCTCTGGCTACATTCGTTCCGAGGTAGCAAAATATCTGCAAACCAAACCGGACACGGAGTACCAAATTTACATCTCAATGAAGAGAGGGGATTTTTGTATGTTGGAAAATATAGATTAAATAGACCACGCTTATTCAAATACTTACATTTTACGATGTGATCTAACAGGGGGTAAGCAGGACACTTGTTTTGAAATACTCTGGCTTCATCCCCAAACCTGATGAACTCAGATGTGAAACATTGTGGATTTACTTTGCATTCTGAATCCTTCTTGTCATATTGTAGTGTGTGTGAATGATATCACTTTTATAGTATAAAAATGTAACATGTTCTCTTTATTTTGTGATCATACATGTGTCATACAAACTCACCATACTGCATAACCAAACCCATCAGTTTGTTTGTGCTGCATTTGTAATCCCTTCATTAACATCTGAGTGGAGTCTGTTACATGTTGGCTTGTTGTTTAGCAAGGCAATGCTCCCCATGTTACTCCTAGGGGATGGAATTAGTTGCAAGATGTCATTTCCTTCGTCGAAACTCCTTTTCATGTGTTCCCCTAAAGGAAATATTGACTTTCTTTTTTTCCTCTAACTGAAAGGGATTGTCATGGGCTGTGATGTGTGTGTGTCTGGGATGTAGCCCTATCTTCTTTTATGACTTCTCATGTTTTTACTTTTATGTATTGTTTTGATTCCATAAATTGAATTTTAATGTGAAACTAATATTTATGTCTTTTTGACAAAGGTGACTGCATTGTATTAAATATTCTATATATTTATGAGCATTTGAGGCTAAATGAAACAAAGAAAATGCAATTACAGTCAAACAAAGCAACTGAACTGCCAATTTATTATTGTGGCAGTTGTTTCTATTTCATCAAAACTTAATATGGATTATGTTACCTCTTCGTTACGGAATGTTAACTTTGTTGACTTTGGAAATACTGAGGATCTCGTGTGCTGATTCAAAGAAATTTAATTGACAGCTTCTACTATACAAATAATATTGTATTCAATGCAAATGTTTGCTTGTGCGTGAGAGTCCTTAACCGAAAAAGAGCGAGATTTGAAAGCCCTCTTTAAATGCACACGTTCATTTAACTGCATTAATAACACGTTTAATGTACACATTTCAGAGAGCATGAAATTACACGTGGTGTAGACTGCCTTCCCATTTATTCTGTGGCTCTTTCTCTGCTGCAGGGCGAGCTTTCCGACCTTTTTGCGACAGTGCCGTGCGTGAATACGCCGTCGTTACCGAGTGAAGTGCGTCTCTTTGGAGCAGATACCGGCTGAGAGAAACGCAGCAACAAGCGAAGGGGGGATACACTTCACGCTCATATCCCACCTGGATTATATCCGAGCAAGAAACCTCTCCGCCGGCACATTAAATTTGAGCCATTAAGTCGATGTGGAGCGAAGGAAGAGAGAGCCACGCTGGGGAAGGCAACTAGCTGAATTACCAAGACGAGCTCGTCGGAGTAGCCTAGTTGCCTCCCAAGCGACGCTTTAAAAAAAGAAAAGAGGTGATACATCCAACCCAAACAGTGGTTGAAAATGGACTATGATTTCAAAGTGAAGCTGACCGGCGAAAGAGAGCGCGTCGAAGACCTGTTTGAGTACGAAGGATGCAAAGTGGGAAGAGGCACCTACGGTCATGTATACAAGGCGAAGAGAAAAGATGGGTGAGTTGGTGACCGGCAAGGCCTCTAGCCAGTAAACCCTGCGCAAGCCCCCTCCCTCTCTCAATTAAATTATAATTATTCCTTTTTTGTATATAAATTCTACCTAAGGGCGAGAACGTACGATCCTGGCAGGGAAGGCGCATCGCAGAGACATAAAAGATCACTGTCAGTGACGCGGATAGATATACCTGTGTAGATTTCAGGAGTTTTCAATGTTTAAGCCTGTCATGTTCACTGACATGTGGTTGTCCTCTATGCCTGAGACTTCGGATGATAGCTGTTGGATATCTTGCAGGAATCTACGTTGCAGCGTTGATTCTGAATATAATCGATTGCTTTGTGTTTCGCTTAACAAAGTGATTTGGGGATGAAGCAAGAGAGGCAGCAGCACTTGTTGTCTAACTCTGAAGGATTGGGAATCAATGTCTTCCATTATTAAGTTTAAGATTAGCAGAAGTTCAGCATTTGACTTGCTATTTCCTGCTATTTTGGATGGTACGTTTTTCTTATTTGACATATACATAATAAAATAGTAATAGCAAGATTCAATTGTGCATAGACACCAAAAGAATTGCGTCAATGTCTGTAGCAAAACACTACCTGGCCATCAGAAGCATTTGAAGAAAATATTAAAATACATCGAATAGATAGCATCGAGGAAAAATTCTCAATGTATTGATAGAAATACAAATAATAATGTGCCATTGCCACTGCTCATCTAGGTGTGAATTGGTTTTATCCTGATGTATTTTTTTTATCTTTTAAAATATACTTATTTGATTCCTATGGGTACATTTGATGTGTTGGAATGTTTTTTTGTTTGTTTTTTGTTTTATAATTAATGGTGTTTGACTGAGCTCATATTTGGGATGGGTGACATTAAAATTCAGTGTCAGGTGAAATGACAGATAGTGGTGAAAACTGATGCATAACAATGATTCCTCCACCAGGTCTGCAGTGTAGCCATAAGATCCCAAAGCCACTGGGATGTCACTCACCATCAACCCTCAACTGGTTTTTTTCTGGGGGGGGTTCCGCTGTGTGTCTAGTACAATCTGTTTAACAGGCTTAAAGTTTGTTTGACTCAAACTTGGAGAGAGCTGCAGGCATCCTGAGCTACCAGGCTCATACCAGGCACAGTATCACTTCCCGGATATAGTGGCAGCCAGAATGATACAAATGAGCCCTAAAGTGTTTAAAGATGTGTGTGCACACTTTAGAAGACTGCTGTTTATGAGACTGTGTGAGCTCATTTGTGCTGCAGCAGTTGAATGGGGCCTGAGGAGGCACAAAGCATGGGTTTATGGGATGATTTAAGCCAGAGGGAGGGAGGGGTTGTAACCAATTCATTCACTGCTCTGTTTGTCCCTTGCCAGTAGCCAGACAGGGCCTGTTTCCTTTCCCCCACTATTGTTTTGAGCCTCAGAGGTGAGCTTGATGACACAAATCTTGAGGTAATGCAACTCTGCCTCTTCTCAGGGTCTCAGTGCCAGCTGCCAAGTGCCCTCCTTTATGTTTCTGTGCAGACGGCCTGTGGGGGGTTGGGGGGGGGCTCCCAGTCTGGTCCAGTGTTGATGCTCCCTTTCTCTCTGTTTATAGGAAGGACGATAAGGACTACGCCCTCAAGCAGATTGAAGGCACTGGCATCTCTATGTCAGCCTGCAGAGAAATTGCAGTAAGCGTTGCTTGGCTTTTTGCATTCCTTTGTTTGGTCTGTACTGATTAGTGTTATGCCGTTCCTAGCTGGTTAATATAATAGTCCAATCACTTTCTTTACAAAGTAGTATTGGATAAATCATCTGCACTCCTTAAAAAAGAACTAATAAAGACAGTGATGGTTGCAGGTTCAATTCTGGTGGCCAACATGGAGCCCTTAGTCTGGAGTTTGCACATTTACCCCTTTCTTCTCCAGCGCCCTCCCGCAGTCCAAAGGCTACCCGAAGACTGGTGTAAATGACAGAGTGATTGGTTGTATGTCTTTATATATGGCTCTGTGATTGAATGGGAACTGGTCCCGCATGAAATCCGCCTCTGTACCACTGACTGCTCCAGCAACAACCCTGTTTGCAGAACAGTTTGTGGTATATATATATTGAATGAACGAAGGAATGAATGAATGAAGAACTAATAAGTTTAACAGTTTTCAATTTAAAAATAAGTTGAATTATTTTCTGGGGAACAAACATCAATTTTATGTTTCTACCACTGTGGTATTCAGTACATCTTTCTCAAAGTACCTAGTATAGATTGGTCATTTGTCACTCGTGATTTGTAACACTTCTTCGAATTTGTTTATATTCTGCAGCTGCTGCGAGAGCTGAAGCACCCAAATGTCATCTCCCTGCAGAAGGTTTTCCTGTCACATGCCGACCGTAAAGTATGGCTGCTCTTTGACTACGCGGAACATGATCTCTGGGTAAAACTCACAAGCACACATGCACGCACACACATTCACTCACCTTGAATTTTATGCTGTGTCTTTTAAATATATTGCAATGTAATCTGTTGAATATATGACATGACAATAACAATATTTTCTGGATTTATTTTGGAAAAACATACAGCAGATTTCCACCCATTATTGTGAGCGCATCGTCAGAGTCGTAAAATTTGTAGATTTGACTATAAACCTAACTTAGGTCGGCCATTCTCATGCCAGATGGTGTTTATGCACATATGCAAACATTTTCTCCCTTTCTGGATTATACACTCACAATTTCTATGGGAGAAGGCATACTGTTGCTAATCATGTATTGCTGAGTTTCATTAAAGCCCCCACAAGAATTCAGTATTTGTACTCAAACCCCTGCTGCATCACAGTTGGCACTTTCAGCTGGCAGGGTACCAGACCTGAGTTTCCTTTATTTCTGCTTCAGAGCTGCAGCCATCACATCCTCCTCACAAGTGAAATAGAAACATATGTGACAAACATCAGTATTACTCATTTTGCCAGGAGCATATGCAGACATACATGACCAATCGCATGATAATAAACATGCACAGTGCATTTAAACCAAACTGATGATCACACGTTTTTTTTCCCCTGTAGCACATTATTAAGTTCCACAGAGCGTCCAAGGCCAACAAGAAGCCCCTTCAGCTTCCTAGAGGAATGGTCAAGTCCCTTCTCTATCAGATCCTAGATGGCATCCATTACCTCCATGCAAATTGGGTCCTGCACAGAGACCTTGTAAGAGTACTGGGGAAGGGGGGGGGTAAAGACATTGTTTTTGTAGATAAGAAATTACGCTTTATGTTCATTTCCATGTTTGGTATGACACTTCATATAGCATATATAAAATTGGTCTGCATTATTTTATACATTATTTATTATCACTGTGTTCCTTTATTATTTATCACCATAGTGGGGGGTTTTCTCCAAAAAATGTGCATTTTTTCTTATTTAGATCCAAGGTAAATTATATCTTAAAAAAAAAACAGAATGTCTGATATATGACTTAAACATTATCTTGAAGTACACATGCCATTGCAGATTTGAAAATTATCAGCCACGCACATTCCACACACAACCACACTGAGGTGCTGAAGTGTATTTAAGAAGCCAATTTTCCAGTTACTCCTTAAGATGTGAATCTATAAAAGCTCTGGAGACCTTGTGTTTGTAAGATTTTTTGCACCTTCTGCAAACAGTGCATATGTGGTTAAAGGTGTTGTAAAAATGTTTTGACTGTTAGTAGTGTCGAAAAGCATTACATTTCTGCAGTCTATTTAATTGTCATTTATTGTGATTTGCATTAAGTGTGTTGTGTCCACTAGGGGGCAGCAAGACAGCTTTGTTGCATACAATGTAGGACAGGACGTTTAAATCTATGTATTTCTCTTTTCTCCACCAGAAACCAGCCAACATTTTAGTGATGGGGGAAGGGCCAGAGAGGGGTAGAGTAAAAATTGGTAGGTGTTTCTAGATTTAAAGTGCCATTTATTTTGCCACTTTGGTTGTGGTTTCATTACTCACCACTGTATTCATTGTGCAGCTGACATGGGTTTTGCCCGTCTCTTCAATTCACCACTGAAGCCTTTAGCCGATCTCGACCCAGTGGTGGTCACTTTCTGGTACAGAGCACCTGAACTACTGCTGGGGGCTCGGCATTACACCAAAGCCATTGGTGAGAAGTATGCAACAGTGCCTGTCCAAGCCTCTTCTCATTTGCCAGCAAGAGCAGGCAGCTTTACTCCCTTTAGTGACAGCTTTGGCATATGATCCATCTGTATTTCAGACATCTGGGCAATTGGCTGCATCTTTGCAGAGCTGCTGACATCCGAGCCCATATTCCACTGTCGCCAGGAGGACATCAAAACTAGTAACCCATACCACCATGACCAACTGGACCGGATTTTTAACGTCATGGGCTTCCCTGCTGGTGAGGACCCAACGATTTTAAACAGGCTGCTCTATGAAACTTCTCATTTGTTACCAGATTTGCAGTGATAAAGTCACTCAGTCTGTGCTCTTTCAGTTTTTTTAACACCTCTGTTCCGTGAATGATATATATTTTTGTTACTATACAATAAGTTAACTATGAATCAAAACTTATAATGGTAACTGCTATTCTTAGAGCTATAAACAGATGTGATACATGTTTGCAGGATGTGCAGCTCACCGTGCATACAAAGGTTTTGTGCACAAGTCTAGCCTTAGTCTATCTGCTTACTTTTTTGTGAGAACAATATGCATTACAGTGGCGGACTATTTCCCTTGTCATACTCAAGTTTTTAGAAACTAACCTAATGTGGCCTGTGGGCTCTGAACATCAATGAGGCAAAGTCATGAACTTAGAAACTTTAGAGGGCTGTATTTGGGACTGTATTTTCCTGTTCACTTAATGTTCTCCTGGTTTCTCTTGCTCTTCCATCTCTGCTGATCTTGTTACATAATTCACTACTCTGTAGTGTTTTGTTTTGCTTCAGTGGCAAAACAGATCTTTGGAAAATTAGGACTGAGAGCATTCTAAATGTAAAGACAAAGTTATAACAGTAAACATACAAAAGAAAAAGCTCTCAGGTAGCAGAAGGGATTTTAGTGGATTTGGATTTTAATTAACATATTTTAGTTTTACATTTTTGTTTTGACTCTAATCAAAAAAACGCAATGTGGTTGCTGCAGCTGCATGTAATGATGTGATAAAATTATATAATGATGTCTTTATCTTGCCTTTCTGTTATTTTGTCAGATAAAGACTGGGAGGACATCAAAAAGATGCCAGAGCACTCCACACTGATGAAAGACTTTAGAAGGAACACGTGAGTCTGCAGAGCTTTGCTGTCCCATTTTCTTAAAGGTTTAGAACAAATGCAAGCCTTGTATTTTTAGTCTAGAAATACACATTGCATTATACAGAATTTTTCCTATCGTTTCTAATGTGACATGCGTCATTATTTTCACAGTTACACAAACTGCAGCCTTATAAAATACATGGAAAAACACAAAGTCAAGCCAGACAGTAAAGCATTCCATTTGGTGAGTTGTGTCCACTGTGGAGCGGTTGATACTGGTTTGATACTCTGTGGCATCATCATGATCCTATTCATGACATCTTGTGTAACGCTAACATTTTGCGAATTAAAGCTGCAGAAGCTGTTGACCATGGACCCTATCCGTAGAATCACATCTGAGCAGGCCATGCAGGACCCCTATTTTTTAGAGGAGCCCCTGCCAACCTCCGAGTGAGTGACACACATATACTGTATACCCACAGTGCTTTTCCAGCATGACTGAGTGAAACTAGTGAAACTAAAGTGAACCTTAGCTGTGATCTTATGACTGAGACTTGTCTAATACATTCCCCCATTAGCTTTCTGACTGCGAGTCATGGGACTGAATATTCAGAGTGTTCAGGTATCTTTGCCTTTTTTTTTCAGTGTTTTTGCCGGCTGTCAGATTCCCTATCCAAAGAGGGAGTTTCTTACAGAGGAGGAACCAGAGGACAAGGCAGACAAAGTAAGACAAAATCACTCAAAGCAAAAATATGCTCCGCTATCCCTGAAACTGACAGCTTTGCTCTCATTTCAGTGCAACAATGACATTAATTTTTTTGCAAAGAAAGGTTACAAAAAATATTCTAAATTGAAATTAATGTATATTTATATTAGTATGTGAAGTTGTGTTGATGTAAGCAAGGATGACCTTACTATCAGACTGCTCGCAGCCTGTGGACACATGAGAGTCTACAAATGTCATATTTCAAAAGAAGATAACTGTATATTTCTTTTCCAGTTTTGACATGTATAGTCACTGTGTAACAGACATGGAAAATGTTTTTTTTATATTTTTAATCATACATAACTTATCTATTTTGGAATATTTTCACCAATACAAATTTCACAATGAGAATTTGGTGATTTATTATCTTTTATCTACTTGTGCTGCCATTGTCCACATGCCTTACTATTCATATAAATGCTGATATGAAAATAAAGTTAACAGAAACAATAAAGTAGCAATTTAAGCAAAAGATTCTTTTCCTTAGTCCCTGGTTATGTAAAGAGAGAAGGGGACAAAATTTTAAAAAAATACTATAAGAATAAAAATGGAATAGAAGATGTAAAATTTGCGTCAGTTAAAATTAGAACGTTCTTCTGGCTTGTGGAGTTGATTTTTGTGGTCGGACACAAAAACCAATGATTGTACTTTCTGCCTGCAGGAGGGGTTTTACCCACTGAACAACAATTACAGTTTTTGTATATTTCTCTGGAGGCTTATTGAGTAGCAGATATTTCCAACTAGGTTAATTTAGCAAGAGTACTTTTTCATCCCATTTCCAACTTTTCCCTGACAGACACCACCTGTGAAAGTGCTGTTTTTATAAGCTATTTACCCACTGCTGCGGTACCAGGTTGACACTTGCCACATTTTGTTACAATACAGTTTTACATTCTCCATTCTCGCATTAACAGATCTAGATGTGCCAATAAAAATTGCTTCCAAATTTAATAAGCAATACACTTGAAGTCTATGAAGTTTTACAAATGTTTATAGATGTTAATGATTAATTACATCTGTTGTGGCCTTTAATAACCTTCCATGATGCCCATATTTGATAATTTTATTTTTTCATAATCTGATGTCTTGAAACATTCTGTGCAGTCTAAAATTGTATTTTGCTGGAGAGAAATAAGGGGCTTTTTAATAAGATTATGATGTGGAAATTACAATGTTGATGATGCTAGATTCAGTCAATCTGGGTTTTTCTCACAAACTCATACCCAGGACAGTCAGGTTTAAGGATCTCTTGCGTATTCAGGTATAATTATCAGTTCTTCTATTTATCTTTCTCTTTATCTTTCTGCTTTGAATTTTAGAAGAACCAGCAGCAGCAACAGGGAAACAACCACACAAATGGGGCAGGGCACACTGGCAACACTGACAACAGCCATGCCCAGGGTCCGCCTCTGAAGAAAGTGCGAGTTGTCCCGCCCACGACTACCTCAGGCGGCCTCATCATGACCTCAGACTACCAGGTAGGCTTCTCTCTCTGTCTCAAAAACACATCCAGTCAGCTCATCCAGTTTCTGTATGTGTACATGGAAAAGGTAAAAAGTAATAGGATATTATTGAAATTTGAAAAATTGGTCGTTTTCAGTTCCGTTGGATTTTACTACTGATGTTAATCTGTAACCTAAATAGGTATTTTAAATTAATGAAACCCCACATTGCATGACAGATTGATTTTTGTGGCCAATTTATTCTCATATTCCAAAGTATTTACATGGTTTTCAACTTGAGAATAGTTAGTGATTATAAATTTATGTCTTGTTTCAGCCTGTAAAAGACTATTGGTCAGCAGCCCCCTAAGAAGCTGAGATGGGAATTACATTTTCAAAATGTGATGACTTTCTTTCCGCAGCGCTCCAACCCACATGCTGCCTACCAGAACCCTGGACCAAGCACATCACTGCCCCAAAGCAGCATGGGATATTCCTCTACCTCCCAACAGCCGCCCCAGTACTCCCATCAGACCCACCGCTACTGAGACACTGCTCCCATACACATACACACTCGTACACATACACTCGTACACATAAACACAAAAAGCCCTCATTACCCCTGTCTGATAGAATGTACTGGGGGACGTGGGGTTCTCTTGCAACAAACCCCCTACCCTGGAGGGCACATTTTCTGCAGCAGTCCGTTAGGCCAGATTGACACCAATCTGTGCTTCTTCAACATAATAAACCATAAACTAAGTATTAGAAACACTGAAACAAAACAAAACTTGATGAGTAAAACACAAGGGAGGGGGGGACAAGAAGGATGGATTCTACGGCCTCCTTGACCCTGCTTCACTTACTCAAATATAATTAAACCAGCCAAGGGAAGATGGCTCGTTTGGGGCCGAGACGTTTAAATTTCTAGTGCCACCTCCTCTTCTTCTCCATCTGTCTCTAAATCCCACCCCTGCCAGTTAACCTCTTCCGGTCAAAGCTTGGATGAGACTGAAAGCTGCTATGTGACTGCCAGCATTGACAGATTCCCTGTCCGCCTGTCCTCCTGTTTGTCTGTCTGTCTGTCTGTCTGTCTGTCTGTCTGTTTTTTGTGTGTGTGGCCCTGTGAGGGCTTCAGCTGAGGACTGAACTGAGCTGCTGTGAAGCATGCTGGGAGGATGTGGAGCCCCCACAGCCGTGGTGTTGAGGGTTTTTGTTCAAAAAGGACAAAAAAACAATGACAAAAAAGATTTTAGTAGTTTCTAATTTAATCTGTTTTCATGGTTTTGTTCTCATGGCAAGTGTGTCAGAGCAGTTTGCACTGGCTGAGTGCTCAGCTGCTGTACACTGTGGGCAAGCCTTACAACATGATGATAAAACCAACCAGTCGCATGGAGGATGGCAGATGGAAATGCATTGTACTGTATTGTATTGAAATATTTTACAAGAAGCAAGTATCCTGACAATAAAGGGGAAACATTCATATTGTTTATGTGTAGCATGTATTTGGAAGCGGCTCACTCCAACAATTGAAGTACTACAAGGCGAATTTTTAAAGGTCTTCTTCAATGCGTGCCTTTGCACTGATATCCTAATTGAGTTTTACAGAATGTACACTATCATATGACAATAGTCTTGATAATTACTTTATAATATTTTGAAAAAAAAAAATTAAAAAAAGAGTATTATATATGTACTTAAAAGCAAAAGCTATAACCAGATTTAAAGTAAGATGTCTGGCCTATTGTGACACTGGTAACTCATCATGACTAACTCACTGTCAATAGATTGGTTAAAGTTTTGAATGCTCTGCTTTCTTTATGTTGTCACAAATGTGAACATCGGATATTCAAGACTAAATCAATTATATATGACAAACTGGCAACTCAATTGCAGATGCATGCTGTGGCTTCCCCCTTATCCAAGAATAGAAATGCATTTTCAATAATGAAGCTGGCCCCCTTTCTAATGTACTAAACTCCGTACAGTCCACAGAATATATCTGCACCCTTTGTACCTCTGGTGCCAGTCATTCATTAGGTTGCTGTCCCCAGTAAACACCTGGAAAGTCTATGTGTATCAAATCCTCTCATTGAACCGTCCTGCTGGGATGCTGGGCCAGCTATTTCAGTCTGTTATACAATAGTATCAGCATCTCGGGCTCTAGCATGTTACAAGTCCAGTGATTCTCTCAGTAGCAGTAACAGTTTAGTCCTGGTTATATTCATATGTCTACCGAACCACCAAGGGCTTCAAAATGTCATTAAAGGCCGAATAGTGTTGATTTAAGCCCCAGCCCAGTGCCATTAAAAAAAGACCCTTTAAGCTCAGTAGCAACGCCCCATCACATCCCCGCCCTCTCATTAACAACGCCGTGCCTTGGCCGAGGAGTGTCCTTGTCGCTCATACGTATCGGTAGATTTCATTGGGTCCCGTGAATGCCAATCATCCGTTAAATCCCCCTGTCGGACGTGTGATTTGTGGATGTGATGAGTAGGCGTGGCTCAGTTCTCAAAGGATTTTTCTCCGGAGTGGCCAGACGGGCCGGGGGACATAGGATGGCAACGCTAATAGGAGTATCTAACGGGACATGCGGACGGACTGATTTCTTCTAATATTTCAAGTACTGGTAAGGAATTATTCAAGGCTTTTTGCAACACATATTAACACCCGTTATTAAAATACAGAAGTCTGTGATCATTTCGGTTGTCTATAGTCTTATTTGTCTAAACTAATAAGTGTACTACTGGACGAAGCTAGCTAGACCAAGTGGTCAGTCGGAGCGGACCCCCAGTAGAGGATAATACGCGCACATTCATTTTCGCCGAAGTATACCTTAAATATTGGCTGTTTTCCGTTTGGGGGATAACTTTAAAGGTTTTTTTTAATAATCATATCGTTTCTTTGGAATTTTAAAATTCAGGTACCGTGTTAGAAATCGGTTTGTTTTAATTTTAGGGGGTTCAATTCACGGGAACCAAGTGGATGAGCAGATGTGGGTCAGTCCATCCGATACGTGAAGCGACGGTGCGGAACAGTGATTGATCGCGGTTGCTAATAGTTCGCGCGCGTGTGCGCGCGCGCATGTGTCACCCTGTGGGTGAGAGATAAAAAAAAAAGAGTGCGAGGGGATAATCTGGGAAGGTTGAGGCATGAAACAGCAAATACACGGTTCGATCGGAAGCATAGCGTTCACGTGATTTCATTCAAATAGCAATTGCACATTCTAGAATCTACCTCATCAAATACATTTTTCTATCTGACTAAGTAACATTTCAACATCATGACATTGCAAAGATATAGCTGATATGAAATGCAGCTGTTCTTTCCACGGACAGAAACACACCCGTATTGTATCTAAAGAGAAAAGGCAAAAGAAAGCAGACACCCATCTTAACAGATTTTAATGAATAAACTGATTAGCTAACTAATGAGGCAACAATTATGTGATCTATGTCTATCCCCATTAGGCTCATATTGATGTGAATTAACACGTCCAACATCGAGTTAATTTTGATTTCAACAGATTCTGCAGGCAATCATTGAAATAATCAAATTATGAGCGGAACAGCTTTCTTTTGAAATATGACAAATTTATTTAAAATCACATGATGCACCTCAATTCTCATTTGTTCCACTTTTATTTAAAGTCTTCTAACTAACTGTAACTTTCACTGTCATTTTTATTTATTTAAAGACTTCTTGCAATTAGTCATTATTCAAGCAATAAAAAAATTAAATGGAGTAGTATCTTATAGATATCCCATCACATAAGTAACAAGAAGATAGTGGATTTGCCCAACCCAGATTTACCTCACATTCACTCTGAGAACAGTTTCCCCACAGGTGCCTCATAGTGATACTCGGACAAGGACGGCTCTCCTGGTGTAGCTGCAGTGCACAGCAGAATTTTGACATCATATTTAGGATTTAGGGCAGTGTGACCTGACGTAATCCAACCTGTATTATTCATGACATCAGAACAAGCAAAACAGCCTGCAACAGAGGAAGCTGTACTCAGCTTATAAATTCATAATGACAACCTGCTCAGATCTTAATGGACTTCTCACATTTGAAGTAAAGCCTCATCTTTGTGTGTAGACATTCTGTCTGAGCCATTTTTCAACCTTAATGTCACCCCTTAGATGATCAAAAACATTCCTGGGCCTGCTGATGGAGTTGTTAACATGCACCATGAAGATATTTGAGAGGCTACCTGGTGTGTTTATGTGTGCTTTTTACTTGTGTGAGTCCTTCCAAGCTGTGTTCTTGAGCAATTAAAACAAAGTAAGTAAGCAATACTCGAAAGCAGTGTCAAAACAATGCCGTCCTTTCTTAAATTGCTGCGCAAGTGTTCAGACTTCACTCTCACTTTTTGTACCCACTTCTCCCTGGATGAGAGGAGGATGAAGAAGGACCAACCATGCTTCATGCTCTCCTGGGGGGGGCGGGGGGGGGGGGGGGGGGAATAAAAAAGGTGGGGGGGGGGGGGGGGGGGGGGGGGGGGGAGGGCGGGGGAGGCAG